>CM035110.1:86267821-86470931 GCA_020205505.1 Panax japonicus | reverse complement strand
ATTCCTTGAATTTTCTTGCCAATTCTTCTGTAGAAACATAAATTGAAGGTTGGTCCTCATGGTACCAGTATTGTGCTTGATCTTTTTCAGAAACTACCTATAGAGGTGTAGATGTTTAGGTGCATCAGTTTGAAATCCAATTGTGGATATGTTAGCAGCTAAATTAATCCGAGGCATAACGTACTTCTTGGAGAAAGTCGGCAATGCCTTTCCTTGCTGGGCACCTGAAACCACAATTCTCAAAGAATTCTAAAACATTATCTCGAGGCCCATGGTATATGGTCTTTCCTTCAGCCATCAAGATAATGTCATCAAACAAATCAAATGTTTCTGGGGCTGGCTGAAGAAGTGATACCAAAATTGTGGATTCTGTAATGTGCGTCAACTGCTGAAGACAAGTAACAATCTGAAAGGTGGTTGAAGTATCTAAGCCATTTGATATTTCATCCATAAAGAGAACATTGGATGGACCTGTCATCATCTCTCCTGGTAAAGAAAAAGATCAAGGGAAAATTGTTGTGATGAAAAGAAATAAATATATATATATACACACACGCGCACGCACATATATACTGATATTGATATATTCAATTGTTCGAATTTGAGTAAGGTCATAGCTAACCACCTAACACTTGGTTTTCAGCTATCAAGAATTAAAGATTCTTTAAGAAACTATTTGGGTACTGATATGGACATCAATTTGTAAATGCACTTCAAAATAAATAGGATAATGATATATAATGCGATTTTATATGTCGACATTTTAGTTTCGAGTTATGTAGATAATTATGGTTGGTATTAATTTAACGACATATCTAATATAGTGGGCCAATTTTATAATCCTTCTCAATTCCATGTATTGATATACGTCACAATTGTAATTCTGCAAAAAAAACTCTCACAATATATAGCAGGACTAAATAAATATGGACTATATAAGTGCCTGTTACAGCACCTGTTGTCAGCCTTTTCTTTTGACCACCTGATATTCCTCTTCTCATGGCATCACCCACAATTGTATCGGCACAAGTATCCAATCCAAGTATCTGATTAGATCAGTAGACCCATTACATGGTATTAGAAAAGTTTCCTGCTGAGTAAGATATATGATGGTAGTAGTTGATTCCTTAATTTGTTGAAGAGAATAATTACTTTCAATATATAGTCCGTCTGAAGAGTCCCTTTTTAATCCTTTGATGGCAATTTCCTGGTAGTTCAGATTTCCAATGAAGATAGTCAGTAGGAAAGTGGTAGCTACATTTACTTCAAAGAACATATGGAGATTGTTCCTTGTTTACCTTCATGTAGGTGTCAATGTCTGGATCAGGGATAATTCCAGCTCTTCTTTCTCCCTTTTGCGGACACTTCCACCATGATTTCTTCATTAGAAAAACAATCACCATATCAATCTTAAAACTCAAGGTTACAATCATAGCGTGAATATTTTTGGAACATAGCTTACCTGCCTGTTTTCCAATGCCCTGACATCTTGCTGCAAAATCGAGAGTTTCTCTTACAGTCATTTCAGAAATGTGCTGGTCATATTGGCTATATAAACTGAAGTCTTCTGAGGAACAAACTCATTTAACTTGTAACCATTGTAAGAGATGTTCCTGTGACCTAAATTATAAGATTTTGCACTAACATGATCAGCAATTATGTTTGTCTGATTAATCAGAAGTATAACTAAAGCTGTGACTGTAAGTTAGCATTACTGTTTCATATATTTTGAAAATCTTATATGGGTATTAACTGTTTTCTGATTTCTTTCAACAATCAAAAAGTATAATCAAAAGTTGTGACTTTAAGTCAGCGTTAGTTTCTCATATTTTGAAAATGTTCTACTAGTATTCACTGTTTTCTGACTTATACTATCATTTAATTTTGCAGTAGCATGATGGGAGCGCAGAAAGAACCTTGAGATTTTTGTCAATTTTTCCTGCGAGCGCCAACAGCAAAGTGGTTTCCCACAGCCTGGAGGCCCAAGTAATATGTCCATCCTGCCAAAGAGTAAGCTATGAGTAAATCTTGTTTACTAATGGAATTTCTTGAATTTCTTAAAATTTATGTTGTACTTCTGCACGACTCTATGAAACAGAAATTTAAGATCTACCTTGAAGGCTTGATGATTCCTCTGACATCTTGAAGAATTTTGATATTGTTTGCCTGAGATTTTTGTGCAATTATATTTGTGATACCCTGTTCAATATTGACAGCTGATTCTATAAGAAAATATGTCGAGCTATGGCTGAATAGGCATGTTTGCACAAATGATGAGGTAAAATTAAAAAAAAAATATTTTGTAGCAGTAAGAAAGAGTTTAAGCTTTGCTTTAAATTTGAACCTCGAAAAAGCAATGAAACACCTTTATCTTAGAAGAAATAGTAATCAAGAAAAAAGAAGGGGGAAAAAAGCTTCCCTGCTCTTCTAAAACAAATCTCTCACCAAATTTCCGTCCCCCTTTTTTTTTCTCTCTTAAAACTTAATAAGCTGGTCGGAAGCAATAGCGTAGTCTTTTCAAATAACTAATGAAACAAGTAGTAGTTTTATGAAACAAAAAAATATTGGAACCATGCTAAATGTTTTCATAGCTTAGATTGTGCAACCCTTTATTCCGTTGAGAATAAATATGAATCTGATGTTCTGAAACTAGACTTCTTGTCATTAGAGGTGGCAGTTAGTTGTTTGAGTGACTGCCAAGACTGGTTTCCTTTGAACTTTACATACTCCTGGATTCTATGTCAAGTTTGTAATACAAAAAAGGAGGGGGTGGATTTGACTATTGATAATTGTCTAGAGATTAAGAAAAGGGAAGTAACAAAACTTACTGAGAAAATCCATTTGAGAGTGTTCCATAGAGTAGGCAGAGGCTTCCCATGAACCACTTCACATTCTGCTTCTACGCATAAATTTTGATACCTTACTTCCACAGTAGGTAATTCCAGACCCACTCTAAATAGGACAAACAAATTGGTTGCGTGATGCATGCATATATGAATACATTTTGCCTACAAGGAATGTAAATGTATGGTTTTCAAATGCGTTGCAGTGCAAGTATGATGTGTGTTCCTTGGGTAGGTTAGGAGAGGTTGTCTCAATTATTATTATTATTATTATTATTATTATTATTTTCTCTCATCCGCTTAATGGCCCCATTCAGGATTTTAGAGAACTGTTAAGGAAACCATTTGAAGCTCGTGGGAAGAGAAGCAATAGTGTTGAAGACAAGCTGGCTAAGTTAGGACAAGGTAATAGTGTTGCAGAATTTTGGAAGTGGTTAATATGAAGTTTATTTTGAGGTAAGTTGGTCAATTGACCAATAGAATATTGACACGCATGCGAGGTTGTATGTATGTCAATATTCTATTGGCCAATTGACAACTTACTAAAAAAATAACTAAATGCTAACCGGATCCCAGAATTTTGAGTAGTTTTACTGCTAATTCAAGTCTTTGGGCTGCTATCTTGTGAAAGTAGATTCATTAACCTACTCTTTTCTTCAATTACCGTGTCAATTTGGTTCATGATGATACTGCTCTTGGTGTAATTTTAGGATTTGACAATTATTTATTTTAAAATTAAATATATTGTGTTAGAATAAAATTGACTCACTTGGGTGGAGGGAGTAATACATAAAAGTTAATTCTTTTAATGTTGGTATATAAGATGACGCAATGAATGAACTCAAATTTTCCATCACAATTTAATTATACTTCCTCTGATTCAAATTTGAACTATATGTTTACAAGTCTTGTAATCTATATTCAGTATTTAGAACCAACCCATTTTCAACGTTGGTTGTGATTGTAGACAATTCTTCGTTAAATCGTGGGCCAACAAAATAGAGTTTAAACTATCATATATGTATCTAGGTATAACCAATTAAGTGGTTCTAGAAAAATAAAAATGAATTAAGCAAATAGGGGACGAATTGTTAGATTTGAATAACAAGAACTGTTTGTATAACAACACAATCTAAATATATATGGGATGGAAATGTAAATTTTACAAATAATTAAGAAGTCTTGTTGCGGAACATATATAAGAATAATTATTAGGTAAAAGAAATCTAAAAGCTTTATATATGTACAGGCATGCATGTTTGATCGATATATTATAGTTTTTGATACGGTGGTTATTTTCGTTAGACGCGTGATTTGGTTGAAAATAGGATTACGTACGCTTGCGAGTTAGAAATACTTGGTCAACCTTTTTTTTAGCAAGTCGACAGTGACCATGATCGTATGTATGTATGTATAATTGTATATCATTGCATGCATTTTATATATATGTTTCTATATATCATCAAGATATATATAGGTAGATATAAATTAATTAGAATTGAAGAAGATACATTCGAGCTACGTACCTGTCAATTCTTCGTCTCTGTTTGAGTAACAAACTGTGATTATCTTCCTCAATTTTCTTCAAAAGTTTGTCGATAAATGCACGCCTTTCTACAGCTGATCCAAGGACGACATGATCATTCTTCATAATTTTCATCTTGTCATGACCAAGAATGAAGTTTTCTTGATTTCCTAGTCTCTCAAGTGCTGCCCATTGTAACTCGTCTTCATCATCGTCATCGTGAGTATGATCATCACTCCGAAAAACTCGACGCATAGAGAGGGAAGGAGGAACTAAGAATATTGTCCCTAATCTCTGTCACTTCCCTTCTTAGAGACCCTATAATATTATCATCTCTACCTATCACTTTGGCCATTGCTAGCGATCGATCGAGCTACCCTGGCCTTTTGAAGGGATTTATATGCTCTTGTATATATGAAGGTTTAATTTCAACATTTATATACACAAGACCAACTCATTATCAAGGTTTTCAACTCTATTATTTTGGTATATTAATTCTATACATCATTAAATATACGTACTCCAATCCATTCTAATATATATATGATTAAGTTTAAATATTTGAAGTCAAATAGATGAGTAGTACTTTAGTAATAGTAGGTATAAAAAATTATTTGTCGCCGGCTGTTTGACCAACTCAAGTGCAGAATATAATTGCTCTCTTTCCCCAAATAAAAACAAATTATTTAAAGGAGATTGAAGCGAAAAGTCCGCCACGTGAATCGTAATATCAATGACCTCCACAAGTTGTATTTAAGGAGTCCTAACGTTAAATGGTTTGAAGAGAAGACTTTTCCTCTTTACGCGTATGCATGCGTAAATTAATATATACATACTTTAAAAGAGTAGTCTATGGTATGGCCATTGGCCAGTACAGTATAAAATTAATCCATATTCCATGGATAAAATTAATTATTACTCCATCATATATAATTAATTAGAGCCTGGAATCGAATCATTTATGCATCCTTTATCAACCATGAAAATATACTCCACTTCAACCAAGAGAATATATGACTTCAATTAGCAAAGAATAATATCTATATAATAAAACAGAACCCATTTTGAATCTTTCATTTGACAAAGCACAAGAACGGTTTAGATTCATTCTAACTTAATTCTTCCAACTTAATCTAAAGGCTCATATTTCTTCCCGCCGAAATCAAATTCACTCATACACCATACTCTCTCTCATGTTCACACACAAAATATTTCTCTCTCCTCTCTTCTTCACACACAAATAAATAATAATAATAATAATAATAATTATACTAATAATAATAAATATAATAATAATAATAATAATTATTATTATTATAAAAATAATTATAATATCTATATAATAAAACAGAACCCATTTTGAATCTTTCATTTGACAAAGCACAAGGACGGTTCAGATTCATTCTAACTTAATTTTTTCAACTTAATCTAAAGGCTCATATTTCTTCCCGCCCAAATCAAATTCACTCATACACCATACTCTCTCTCATGTTCACACACAAAATCTTTCTCTTTCCTCTCTTCTTCACACACACAAAAACAAATAATAATAGTACTAAAAATAAATATAATAATAATAATAGTACTAATAATAATTATAATAGTACTAATAATAGTAATAATAATAGTAATAGTAATAGAAATATTAATTATAGTAATTATAATAGTAATAGTAATAGAAATATTAATTATAATAATTATAATAATAATAATAATAATAATCTATATAATAAAGATTCTGATTCATTCTAATTGATTTGAGCGGGAAAGCACAAGTACGGTTCAGATTCATTCTAACTTAATTTTTCCAATTTAATCTAAAGGCTCATATTTCTTCCCGCCCAAATCAAATTCACTCATACACCATACTCTCTCTCATGTTCACACACAAAATCTTTCTCTCTCTTCTCTTCTTCACACACACACAAAAACAAATAATAATAGTAATAAAAATAAATATAATAATAATAATAATAGTACTAATAATAGTAATAATAATAATATTAATAATAATAATTATAATAGTAATAGTAATAGAAATAATAATTATAATAATAATAATAATAATAATAATAATAATAATTATAATAGTAATAGTAATAGAAATAATAATTATAATAATAATAATAATAGTAATCTATATAATAAAGATTCTGATTCATTCTAATTGATTTGAGCGGGAAAGCACAAGTACGGTTCAGATTCATTCTAATTTTAATTCAAAATAATAATAATTATAATATAATAATAATATTATTATAATAGTAATAATAATAATAATAGTAATAAAGTAATAATAATTACTCCCTCCGTCCCAAATTAACTGCTCAGTTTTGACTTTTTTAAGTCAAATTGACTATTTTTAGAATTAATAATTAAGCATATATAAATATATTTTTAAAATTATAAAAATTAAGATTAGTAATAAATTGTATATACTTTCTTTTGGTTATAATCTCTTCACCTATATTTTAGCAAAAATAGTAAAAAGATTAGTTTTAAAAATGGTCAATTTGACTTTAAAAAGTCAAAACTGAGCAGTTAATTTGGGACGGAGGGAGTATAATAAAATTAATATTAATATTAATAATTATAATTATAATTAAAATTATAATAATAATAGTAATAACAATAATAATAATAACAACAACAACAATAACAATAATAATAATAATTATTGTGGTGGTGTGATGAATTATGATAATTTTTATTGATAATTGTAGGTTTTGTAGACAAGTTTAATTTTTTCTGGATATCTATTTTTAAAGGAAAATTAATTATTGTGGTAGTGTGGTAAATTATGATAATTATTATGTTTGATTTTAAGTTGCAAAGAGTCTTTAGGTAATAAAGTATTTTTCGAATTTTAATCTAATTTTTTGTTACGCCGTGCCTTCAGGCACGGGCAATTACTAGTATATATATATATATACATATATTCCCTTCACAATCTTACAACTTTTTTTTTTAATTTAATAAAAAAAAATTAGAATGATAATCTTTTATCTACAAATGTATTCAATTGGCGCACAGCACAAGGCGGCTTACGACTTTCATTTCGTGGTCAACCATTTTCCGGAATATGACAGAATTCGAGTATGATCAATTGCAAAATGTAAGTCTTTCTTCTTCTTTTTTACCTTGAACTTTTAATTAGAGAGGTATACTGTTTTTTTTGTATAATATATACTATATATATAATGAAATTAAATAAGCGAAACAAAAATTAATCTCACTAGATATAATTAAGTAATAGGAGTATTGATTACATTTACTTTTACACCTTAAGCTATATAATTGCTCTTTATTATACCATTTATTCTCTCTTGAGACTCGGAAATAATTGATTTTCAAATTAACGTACGGATCTCGTTAGTATACTTTCTAAGTTGAAAAATCAAGTACTAATTATGTTACAATTAATCAAACTCTTCTTTAAAAAATTTGCCACCAACTCATATATATAGTAGTCAAGAACCAACCAGCGCTTGAGCCTGTAAACCTAACCACCCCCTCAGTTGTTGTGGTTATGCAATTGGAAAATTACTAAAGGATGGCTCTTCTTTCCGTTACTAACAATTATTTTTTATTTTGTTGTATTGAATACGATCAAAATAAAAATTGGAAAAGTTGTTTTCCTGAATATTAAACATTTTAACATTTTTTTCCCTGAAATTCTTTGCCTATACTTCCTCCGTTACTATTATGGGTAATCTCATATTAAATGTCCATTTTCCTTTAATAACCAAACTTTTACATATATCTTTCTATTATACCCGTAGCATTAAATATCTCATATTTTTCTTATTCTAATTCTCTCTCCATATTTAATGACTAGTAATTGCCCGTGCCTGAAGGCACGGCGTAACAAAAAATTAGATTAAAATTCGAAAAATACTTTATTACCTAAAGACTCTTTGCAACTTAAAATCAAACATAATAATTATCATAATTTACCACACTACCACAATAATTAATTTTCCTTTAAAAATAGATATCCAGAAAAAATTAAACTTGTCTACAAAACCTACAATTATCAATAAAAATTATCATAATTCATCACACCACCACAATAATTATTATTATTATTGTTATTGTTGTTGTTGTTATTATTATTATTATTGTTATTACTATTATTATTATAATTTTAATTATAATTATAATTATTAATATTAATATTAATTTTATTATACTCCCTCCGTCCCAAATTAACTGCTCAGTTTTGACTTTTTAAAGTCAAATTGACCATTTTTAAAACTAATCTTTTTACTATTTTTGCTAAAATATAGGTGAAGAGATTATAACCAAAAGAAAGTATATACAATTTATTACTAATCTTAATTTTTATAATTTTAAAAATATATTTATATATGCTTAATTATTAATTCTAAAAATAGTCAATTTGACTTAAAAAAGTCAAAACTGAGCAGTTAATTTGGGACGGAGGGAGTAATTATTATTACTTTATTACTATTATTATTATTATTACTATTATAATAATATTATTATTATATTATAATTATTATTATTTTGAATTAAAATTAGAATGAATCTGAACCGTACTTGTGCTTTCCCGCTCAAATCAATTAGAATGAATCAGAATCTTTATTATATAGATTACTATTATTATTATTATTATAATTATTATTTCTATTACTATTACTATTATAATTATTATTATTATTATTATTATTATTATTATTATAATTATTATTTCTATTACTATTACTATTATAATTATTATTATTAATATTATTATTATTACTATTATTAGTACTATTATTATTATTATTATATTTATTTTTATTACTATTATTATTTGTTTTTGTGTGTGTGTGAAGAAGAGAAGAGAGAGAAAGATTTTGTGTGTGAACATGAGAGAGAGTATGGTGTATGAGTGAATTTGATTTGGGCGGGAAGAAATATGAGCCTTTAGATTAAATTGGAAAAATTAAGTTAGAATGAATCTGAACCGTACTTGTGCTTTCCCGCTCAAATCAATTAGAATGAATCAGAATCTTTATTATATAGATTATTATTATTATTATTATTATAATTATTATAATTAATATTTCTATTACTATTACTATTATAATTACTATAATTAATATTTCTATTACTATTACTATTATTATTACTATTATTAGTACTATTATAATTATTATTAGTACTATTATTATTATTATATTTATTTTTAGTACTATTATTATTTGTTTTTGTGTGTGTGAAGAAGAGAGGAAAGAGAAAGATTTTGTGTGTGAACATGAGAGAGAGTATGGTGTATGAGTGAATTTGATTTGGGCGGGAAGAAATATGAGCCTTTAGATTAAGTTGAAAAAATTAAGTTAGAATGAATCTGAACCGTCCTTGTGCTTTGTCAAATGAAAGATTCAAAATGGGTTATGTTTTATTATATAGATATTATAATTATTTTTATAATAATAATAATTATTATTATTATTATTATATTTATTATTATTAGTATAATTATTATTATTATTATTATTATTATTTATTTGTGTGTGAAGAAGAGAGGAGAGAGAAATATTTTGTGTGTGAACATGAGAGAGAGTATGGTGTATGAGTGAATTTGATTTCGGCGGGAAGAAATATGAGCCTTTAGATTAAGTTGGAAGAATTAAGTTAGAATGAATCTAAACCGTTCTTGTGCTTTGTCAAATGAAAGATTCAAAATGGGTTCTGTTTTATTATATAGATATATATATATATATATATATATATATATATATATATATATATTTCAGCTCATATACAAGTGATTTTTGACACTGAAATAAAGTAAACGAAAGAAAAATCATTGCAATTGTTGGGGATATATAGATAATAGAGCTGCAAACAGCAACAGGTATAGATTTGAGTTAATCATTCAGTACAGCAAAAAACCATTGCAAGCAGGAAGCAAACATAATGAATTTAAGCTTGGGGCTTCTCCCACTTGAGGGGCGTCACAACCTCCCATGTGAAATCCGGGTCATCCCTTCCAAAATGTCCATAGGCCGCCGTCTTCAAAAACCTGCCATTGCCACCTCTCTTCAGATCCAGGTTAATCGAGATCATTCCGGACCTGAAGTCAAAGGTCTCCTTCACTATCTTAAGGATTTCCCTATCGGGAATTTTTCCAGTTCCATAGGTGTCAACAAAGACTGACAAAGGCTCAGGAACACCAATTGCATAAGAGACCTGCACGATGCACCTACGAGCAAGTCCATTAGCTACAATGCTCTTGGCAGCTTGCCTAACAATATATGCACCACTCCTGTCCACCTTGGTAGGGTCCTTGCCGGAAAAAGCACCACCACCGTGGGCTCCCCACCCACCATAAGTGTCAATAATGATCTTACGCCCAGTAAGACCAGCATCACCATGGGGGCCACCAATGACAAAGCGGCCTGAAGGGTTGAGATGAAAGATGGTCTTCTCATCAAGGAACTTCTCTGGGATCACTGGCTTAATGACATGCTCCTTGAGGTCAGCAGCAATTTCATCATTGGTGACAGTTTCATCGTGCTGGGTGGAGATGAGAACAGTGTGAACACGGATCGGAACCATGGCACCATTTTCATTATAGTATTCAACTGTGACTTGCGTCTTACCATCAGGTCTCAGCCAGGCGCAGGTGCCATTCTTTCTAACATCAGTGAGGCGAGCCCCGAGTTTGGTTGCAAGAACATGGCTCAGAGGCATAAGTTCAGGGGTCTCATCAGTGGCATAACCAAACATATGGCCCTGGTCACCTGCACCGATCTCCTCTGGGCACTTTGTAAGATGGCCATGGACACCCTGGGCAATATCAGGACTCTGCCGCTCAATGTTTATAAGGACCTTGCAGTTGTCAGCATCTAGACCCACATCATCAGAAACAAATCCGATAGCACGGCTTGTGTCACGCACAATCTTTTCGTAGTCTACATCGGCCTTGGTAGTAATCTCCCCAAAGATCATGATCATGTTGGTCTTCGTGCATGTCTCACAGGCCACCTTGCTGTCAGGGTCCTGGGCTAGGCAGGCGTCAAGCACTGCATCGGAGATCTGATCACACAGCTTGTCTGGGTGACCCTCGTTAACAGACTCAGAAGTAAATAGGAAGGTCTCCATTCTATAAATCTAAAAGACACACAAGTACACTCAGTAACATTAATATAGACAGATAGATATTAACTTCACAATAAGGAAGCTTCCTTAGTGCAATAATAGCACTCTCCAACTTTCTGCAAGTATATAGAATAAAGCACATGTTTTCGTATCAAAGATTAAGATGCCTTTTAACTTATACAACTAGTCTGATCATGAAGAATCTAAATAAACTGTCTTCATGCTTTCCCAAGATATTCGGGATAAATTTTATGCAAGGAACAAAGAAACAAGACTATATTTCTCAAACCTTACTAAAATTAAAGTTTCCACTCACTAATCTTGAACCGAAGTATCAAATAAATTTAAGTAGAAATTCAAATGAAGTTCAGAAGAAATGACTTTTGTGCACAAAAGAAGAAAAATATTCCTATCTAGCATGAGTAAAACACAATAATGATATTTGATCATCCCGACTCAGGCAATCCAATAGACAAGTCATGTTCTTTTATTTTATTATCAGTTTCTTCTTTTACTTTTTCTTATGATTTTCACGTCTTGCACTCCTCATGCCAAAAATAAGAGTCATGTTTTTGACTTGTTGATTTTTTCGGCATACTAAGGTTTGCCTAAGACATACTCTAACATAACTTTTTCAATTTTATTTCCGATAATCAATTTTAGTCCTAAAACTTTTGTATCTAAAATAAAATATCATGAAAAAACAAAGTCTAAGTTTGTCATGAGTCATGACCCATTGGCAAACCTTAATCTGCATTAAAATAAAAAAGGAAAAAGAACTAATAAATGTATCAAGTCAAATAAAACTCCCACGGAGGTATGCTAGCAGAGTAGTTGTAGCAGTAGCATAGTAACAAATAGTGCAAACTACAAACCTTGGCAAACAAGACAAGAAAGCTAAAAATATAGTAAACGTTTACTGCCAAATTAAGTAGGGAAGCAGAAAAATCAGATCCAGTACCATGACAGACAATTACAATGAGTTTGGACAAACTTTAGGAAAATCATCATAAAGTACAGTCACCATTCTAGACTCTCTCTAGAACTTAAATTGATTTTGAGTATTACTATTCTATTTTATGGCTTCAGTACAACGTTAGTAGCAATCCACATTGGACATATAATTAGTTGACATATAAAGCACTTTCCATTAATTTTTCTCAAATCATCAATATTCAAGTCACTATAAAGTAAAAAAAACCTTGTTTATGGTATTTTAGTTGTATTTGATACTCATGAAAGATTACTTGCTCTTCAGGACACTATTTGTGACCGTAACCTTCTCCGCATTCCATCTTAATAAAGGTTTTGAAGGGAATATTTATAACAACCAAATATATACTTCAAATAGCTACAAAACTTTCAAGCACACAATAAACCTCTAATAGCTTATAAAAATATACTTGCTAATTTGATTTGTATGTTCTATCTAAGAATTAGCACTCTAGACTCATTTTATTCTCACGTGTGTGTAAAAATATGAGTGTCTTATTTTATTTTTTAATTTGTAGCATGGCAACAAATTACACGGAACAGCTTAATCGGACTAGGAAATTACCCTGTGGGTTATATTGGCAGTTTGACAGACATGGCACATATTAGTGCTTAACATTATAAAATAATGTACAAAAATTCCAAATTTAAATTCAGTTCTCGAACCTATTTAATAAAATTTTATTTCCATAAATGAGAATATTACCTGCTTTAGTGAGAGAAATGAATGTTGTGAATAGATATCAGTAAGTGTAAATGAGTCGAACCGGAACGAACAGAGAGGTACTCGAATTCGACTCGAAATGATAAATTCGTACTCTGATTCAAATTATATTTGAAAAATTCTACTCAGATTCGACTCGACTCGAATATTTAGTACTCGAATTTGATCCGACTCGACTCGAATATTTATTTAAACAACTCGCGAGCTTCAAATTCAAACTCGAATTCGAGTCTCCACATAATAACTAGTTTTATAATAAATATAATTATAAATTGAATTTGTTATTTTATTTAAAATGACAAAATATATTTATTATTACACTTTACAAATATAAAATCACAATTAAAATTAAAAACAAAACAAAATAATAACTAATTATCCTAATTTGATTTAAATTTGTATATATTATAAGAGAATGTATCCAACATCTAATCGAATATGTATTAACCGAGTATGTATCGAATCATAATTAAAAATTCGAGTAATTTGAATTTTAAACGAGTCGAGTATAACTTTGCTCAGATTCTACTCATATTTTTATTCAAACTATTTTTAATGTTCAGATTTAGATCATATTATTAATAAATTCGAATCTCGCTCATGTTTTTTTGAGTTAAGCCCGAACTCTGTATTGACTCATTTACGGACTTAGATATCAGTACCTAGTACTAATGTTCACCAACCCCCAACCAAATGGAGGGAAAGTGAGGGCATTTGTGGAAATGTAAAATCTGCTAAACACGGCTGAGTGCATATAACGTGGCAACAACTAATAAATATTTAGACCGTAAGAAAAGTTTAGGAGAAGAAAATTAAAATAGTGGATGGGTGGAACCGGTGGGTTGGAGTTTGGTAACTTTTCTTTCCAGCACGGAATTGCATGGATGATGGATGATGGATGATGGATGAATGGGCTCCCAAACTAGCCAAACAAACTCTAAGTGTACATGAAAAATAGACATAAAATTAGATACGAGTGTATTTAAATTTTATTTATTTATATTTTGACCTCTTAATAAAAATAAAAATAAAAATAAATAAAATTCAAATACATTCATATCTAATTTTTATATCCACTAGAATAGCTCACTCCCAAAAGGTTGGGAAGGTTGGTGAGACCTAATCATAACTTATACATGCTATTACTAGGATTATAGTGTAAAAGCCCAACTTTTATGAATAAAAATAAATTTTTTATAAATATTATTTTTGAATATTATGGAATAAATTTGATATAATGTTATAATTGTGGGTAATATTTATAAATTTTGCAAAGTACGCAAGTTGTTATATAATATTCGATTGGTTAGGGAATATTCGTACGACGACACAATCATTGGTGGACCCCACAACAGAATTATTGTCGGATTGAGAAAACGACAAAAATATTTTTATAAAAATAACAGCGGAAGTTTTACCGTTGATACTGTTGAACTACTCGGTAGTAAAAGTACAGTAATACGTGTGGTTGCATAGTAGCACACGGCATTAATTATCAATGCTTATGTGAGAAGTCACTCAGTTTGATTCAATTATTGTTGATATTTTATATGTTATTAAATCAATAATTGAGATGACGAAATTGTTAATATTATTATTTGCATTATTAACGATGTCTAGAAGTTCTGCAAAAGATAGGTTTGGTCACCTAATTGCGCGTCAATAGGGAGAAATCCTTATTGGAAAGCCCCCTCTTTCCTGGGAACGACCTGGTCGATTAATAGTGTGAATAATAATAATGATGATGACGTTTTATTTTATTCGTATTATTAACGTAATAAAACAGAAAAACTTTTTATATAAAACAGAATACTTTTATAAAATTATTCGTTTTATTAGGCTAATAGTAAAATCTTTTTATATAAAACAGAATACTTTTACAAAGTTATCTATTTTATTAGACAATAATTATAATATATTATACTTTATTATGCATAGTGTCTGCATTGTGTTTGTATAGTAAAATCTTTTTAAAAGTTATTCATTTTATTATATTATAAATAGAATATATTATATTTTATTTAAAAAATTTTGTTTTAAATATGGACCGTCCGATTAAACTAAATCAATCTGGACCGTTCATAGATTGGTTACTATTCATTCCATTCTTCTATAAATAGAAGCTCATTCCTTCATTATTTCTTACGAATTCACTGAAACTCTAGAGAGAGAAAGAAGAAAAGTATGCTGCTACTTCACTACTCCGATATCAAGTTTATTTTACGGTAAGGGGTATTATTTATTTTATATTTATGAAGAGAACTTCTATTATTCCAACTTTATTATTATGTTGGAATAACATGTATACGCGGGCTACCCTATACTTGATGAAATTCTTCTGTATTCTATTTTTTATTATTCTGTTAGAATATCATGTCTGTGCATTACGCCTGACCTGGTTCCGTCTTTATTATTCTGTTGGAATATCCTATCTGTGCTTTACTCCAGACCTGGTTCCGTCTTTATTATTCTG
The DNA here is from genome assembly GCA_020205505.1 of Panax japonicus. NCBI lineage: Eukaryota > Viridiplantae > Streptophyta > Magnoliopsida > Apiales > Araliaceae > Panax > Panax japonicus. The sequence continues at coordinate 86,455,260 of CM035110.1, read as the reverse complement.
TTGGAACATCCTCTTGGTGTGAATTTCACCTGACCTGATTTCATCATTTAGTATTCTGTTGGAATAACATGTCTATGCGAAGTACCGCATGCATGGTGATTTCTGTTGTATTCCATCTTTTATTATTCTATTGGAATATCCTGTCGGTGCGTATTACGCCTGACCTGGTTCCGTTATTTATTATTCTGATGGAATAACATGTTTATGCGAAGTACCGCATGCATGGTGATTTCTTTTGTTATTTCATTCTTTATTATACTCAGTTGGTTAAAGTTTTGACTTCTACACTCCATGAAATTAGCGGAATATTCTTGATATTTGCGCTTCATCCAGTATCTTTTCATGAAAATATTCTTCTGAGCATTCTTGAATTTTACTTTACAAAAAAGTATCATGTTGACTATAAGACCCCAACTTTTTTTTAATAAAGATGATTTTTCTATAAATATCATTTTTGAATATTATGGAATGAATTTGATATAATGTTATAGTTATGGGGAATATTTATAAATTTTGTTAAGTATGCAAGTTGTTATAAAATATTCAATTGGTCGGAGAATATTCTTTTTGTCGAAAATATTCGTACAACGGCACAATCATTGGTGGACCCCACAATAGAATTATTGTCGGATTGAGAAAACGACAAAAATATTTTATAAATAACGGCGGAGGCGTTATTGTTAAAATTGTTGAACTACCCGGTAGTAAAAGTACAGTAATACGCGTGGCTGCATAGTAGCACACGATATTGATTATTGATGCTTTCGTGAGAAGTCACTCAGTTATACTCAATTATTGCTACAGTAGTTGTTGCATCATATCTCTCATATTATTGATTCGATTATTGTCATAGTATCATCTGCATTATATGTTATATTATTAAATCAATAATTGAGACGACAAAGTTATTCATATTATTAAATTGTAATATTTACAATGTCTAAAAGTTCTGTCAAGGAGAGGTTTGGTCACCTAATTGCGCGTCAATAGGGAGAAATCCTTATTGGAAACCCCCTCTTTTCTGGGAACAACCTGGTTGCTAAATATTGTGAGTTATAATATTAATGATGAATAAGTTCGTGTTGATTAAAGATGAATTTGATAGTTTCATTGTGTTGGGATTATTTGTGTTAGTAGAAATCGATATCTATTCCGATGATAATTGATATCTGGAGGTTATATTGTTCAATTGGGTATTCGGGGAACTTTTCGTGTCGGAGTACTATTCACGAGTTACTATTCATGAGTTACTATTCACGAGATACTATTCACTGTGACGCCCCCAAAATTCGGACACCCATATCTCGAATTCGGTGCATCACGTGCAACTACGAATATCCTACTAAATCATTAACAACGGAATTAATAGAATAATTTACATTGATATAATATAAATATTCGCGTCCCAAGGTACCGTAACCATTACTACGACAATTCAGTGATTAAATTAAACATAACTTAATCATTCTTGAATATATCATAACAAGCATAACAATAATAATAATACTTCTAGTCTTAAATATTAAGTTATTCTGTCGCCTTGCCCTTTCTCTTGTCCTTTCCTGAAGTACCGCCTTGCTCTGCCTTAACTGTAATGTTTTAGGAAGCAAGAATAAGCAACAAGTTTGCCTAGCAAGTAATATAGCCAGAAGAACAAGCAGTTATAGCATTTAAATCTTCAAGGGTATAATAAAAATTGGCAGTTTAAGGATATCAAAATCATCAAGAGTATTCAATAGGTGTCGCTATAGAATAAAGGATATCAACAAAATTTCAGGATTTATTCATTTCGAGGTTCAATATGAATGAGCACTGAGCAGTCACTAAGGACTAAGAACTCTTACTAGAATTAACAGTATTACACTGTAATCCAATATAAACGAGTACAACAGGTGATCAGCCTAAAGTTCCCTATGTTATGCATAACATTTAATCATACTCATGTGCGCACGTCGGTTACCCGACAATATATAATTTCCCCTTCAATGAGGGTTGTTCATCTCAGTAGATTTACGATAGTCAGCACCAAGTCAATCGGTTTGGATAGCTTTTTAACACATAATAATAGTCTAGTCGAATCAAAGGCTTAGACAATTTTTATAATGCATTTAAGAACGATAAGTCCAATGCTTGCAACAACGTCAAGGTATACTAATGATTTTCGAATAGAAACAGATATTTGCTTTATAAAAATATGATTGATATGACAACAATTCAAATGAATACAGTGTAAGAATTAAGGAACTTGCAACACAATAATAATAGTGTTCAGATACTTGCTCAATGTAAATTTGAGTGAGGTTAGAGAACTTGCCTTTAGCGTTGATTACTACTTATAGCGAAAATCACCTCAATGGACTATGTTTGTCCTATTTATGTAAATATAGGTATTCATTATCCAAACACACTTGATATATATATATAAACAACATGTACACATAACATATTTTTTTTCTATCTATATATACTACTGCACCCATCAAAACTCATAGTTGTACACTAACATGCTCATACTTTTGACCACTGCTAGTTTATTCATAATCTTTCTTCTTCGCAATTCCAAGAGGTTCATTGCTTTAAGTAGACCATAACATCTATTAATCCCACCGACCCTTTTCTACGCATGTTTGCAGGCATTAGATTTATTTTCCCGAAGTTAGTAAAATTCTCTACTTAAAACTCATTCGTGTAATAATAGTTTATAGCAGTATAGGAATATTTATTAATCCATCCTTATATCAAGTTATGATGCTATCTCCGAGTCCCAGGACATCTCGCTATGTCCGAAGCCTAAGACGTCTGGCCATGTCCGAAGCCGAAGACATCTGCCCATGTCCGAAGCTGAAGACAACACGCTTTGTCCGAAGACATCTCCGAAGTCGGCTCTTTTATAGACTTCGGTCCACACTATTTCGACAAGGTCTAAGTTCGTCTGGTTAATTTCATTTAGACTTTACTATATGCATACAACCTAAGGGAATTTCTTAATACATGGTCTAATACGACCGAACCCATCAGCTGGTTCCTAAGTACGGTGCAGCTGCACCCCATGGAGTTCAGAAGCAGTGAACATGCTCTGTTTTACAGAGTAGCCACAACTTGATTCCAGGCAATTATTAACGTATTTATGCACGAAAGTAAACTTTCCAAACACCCTATATCATGCTAATTCATCATATTTGACCTATTAATTTAGGAAAACCGAGAATCAAACAAGACTCAAGTTAAGAACGAAGTAGAAATTATACCTTCTCGAGCTTTAACCTTGATATCTCACACACTGATTTGGTCATGCTTAGCAACTAAGAATTCTTTACTCAGATTTCTCCAACATTTTTATCACTATAACAGACTGCTATGGTGGCTTGTATTTAAAGAGAAAAGCATGGACTAGACACTTGCTTTACACAATGTTGGGATTCATGGTGCAATAGAAATGAACAATGGTTACTTAAGGAGTTGTTTAACCACTCCATACCAGCCACTTAGCTAGCCATACATGCTTAGGATTAGCAGCTTAAAAGTTTGCGTAAAGAGAGTTTAGGCTACTGTTTCTTGTACTTGGTGACCCTTAATTTGGGGACAAGAGAATAGATCTCAGACATAGACAAGGGGCTAGTCGGTCGGGCCCATTGCCCCACGCCACATTTTATTTAACCAACACCTTGTACCATCAGTTAACTATTATGTTGGGTTCTGAATTGGATTTTAAATAACCCAAGTTTATTTGGGCTAACTCAAAAGTCTATCAATTAATTTATTGGGCTAGACTCCCAATTTATGATTTGGATTATAAACATGTAATACTTAATTATTATGGCAACAAATTAATTAATTTAATTTACCCAATAACACTAAATTATACACCACCTTAATAATTATTAATAAGTTGGGTTATTTCACATAATTTAAGTTACTCACTTAATAATAATAAAAAGATTTAGTCCATCCAGACAAGCTTTCAAACCAATTCAATGATTTATTATTACTCTGGTATAATTAAATAAATTAATTATATACCACCTCTCTTATTGCCATCTTTTACTTAGTAATGCATTTCTTCTTAATAATTTTTCACTAATTTCATCATTGTGTCACACAAGACATCTCATAAACCTTCCATAATTCTCCACATCTTATCAATTATTAAAAGTTAAATTTTAATTCAATTGAGTTATTCACCTCATGCCATGTAAGCATTTATAATCACAGGCTCTATTTATTATTATTAATATTAAATCATAAAATTTACGGTTATTATATTCACTCTAGTATTGTGCATTCGGGTATTTGGGTACAATATTATTTCATGAGGAGATGTGCTAATTTTTCATACTGTTGGTTGAAGTTATATTAGTGAATCAATATGGACCGTTGGTGAAAGTTATAATAGTGAATCAATATGGATCGCTGGTTTAAAGTTTTAATAGTAAATCAGTATGGACCGTTGCTTTAAGTTTTAATAGTAAATCAATGTGAACAGTCCGTTTAAAAGTAAATCAATCTAGACCGTTCAGGAATTACTTACTATTCAATCCATTCTTCTATAAATAGAAGCTCATTCCTTCATTATTTCTAACGAATTCACTGAAACTCTAGAGAGAGAAATTATAGAGAGAAAGAAGAAGAGTATTCTGCTACTTCACTACTTCGATATCTAGTGTCTTTTACGGTAAGGGGTGTTATTCTTTCTTATTCATGAAGAGAACTTCTGTTATTCCATTCTTTATTATTCTGTTGGAATAACCTGTATACGCGGCATACCTTATACTTGGTGAAATCCTTATGTTATTTTATTCTTTATTATTCTGTTGAAATATCCTATCTGTGCATTTTACGCCGGACCTGGTTCCGTCTTTATTATTCTGTTGGAATAAACTGTATACGTGAACTCCCCTATACTTAGTGAAATCCTTATGTTATTCCATTCTTTATTATTCTGTTGGAATATCCTGTCTGTGCGTTTTACGCCGGACCTGGTTCCAATTTTATTATTCTGTTAAAATAACCTGTATACGCGGACTCCCCTATACTTGGTGAAATCCTTATGTTATTCCATTCTTTATTATTCTGTTGGAATATCCTGTCTGTGCGTTTTACGCCGGACCTGGTTCCGTCTTTATTATTCTGTTGGAATAACCTGTATACGCGAACTCCCCTATACTTGGTGAAATCTTTATGTTATTCCATTTTTTATTATTCTGTTGGAATATCCTGTGTGTACGTTTTACGCCGGACCTGGTTCCGTATTTATTATTCTGTTGGAATAACCTGCATGTGCTATCTATCACATGCCTGGTGATTTCTTTTGTTATTCCATTCCTTATTATACTCAGTTGGTTAAAGTTTTGACTTCTATATTCCATGAAATTAGTGGAATATCCTTGATATTTGCGCTTTTTCTAGTATCTTTTTATGGAAATATTCTTCTGAGCATTCTTGAATTTTACTCTACAAAGAAGTATCATGTTGACAATTTGGACGTTATTAGTTTCTGGATAAATTAATTCGTGAACTTGTTTTATTGAATTCTTATATCATTGTCATCATCCTCATGTTTATATTTTTTTAAAGTCATCTGTGGCCTGTAGTGCATAGATGGACTTGATATGATTATGACTAGGGATTATTCGGTATAATCATGACCATAATGTTACAAATGATGTGGTAAAAGTCCTCATTGGCCCGTAGTGCATTGATGGACAGTTGTTGGCATGATCATGACCATTGATAAATACACGAATATCATTGGCCCGTAGTGCATGAATAATTTGTGGTCGTGACCCTAATGAATATCCTTGGCCGTAGTGCAGGGATGATGTGGATTATTTATTAAGCTGAGTCTCAGCGATAAAAGTGATGAAAAACTTTTTTAAATCATAAAAGATAGTAGATTTTATTCTCTACTTGACTCTTTTAATGGATTGCTTATTCCGCTGCAGTTAAACTTGTTGTCTATTGTATTTTATCAGTTTAGCATTGTTGAAGGCTAATGATAATTTATCCTGCATTATCTTAGTCATAATATTTCTTACTGGGCTAGTTGAGCTCACCTTTCTTTCACTGTTCTCTTCAGGAAATGAGAACGTAGCAGGTACTAGTCGGGGGACGGAGTGATGGTCCAGATGATAGGATTAGTAGTCCTCACTATTCTATGAAATAGTGTGATAATAATTGTAATGAGGACTTATTCTGAGAGTGAATATTGTCTAGAAGACAATATTTATATTAAAACTCATAGTTTTTGTTGTATATTTAAGATTGTATTTGTATTCTGTACCATGTATCTAGCGACCCAAGATGGGTGATGTATACCTATTTTGGGGGCGTCACAGTTGGTATCAAAGCTTAGGGATATGATCCCTGGCTAAGATGTGAGATAAGAATTAGGATGGGAGAGACGGGGAATTCCTTCGCTAGTGTGACCTACCTAAGTTTATTTGATATTTAATTGGTCGGTCAGAGTATAGAGATAATATGTGATATGTTAATTAACCTTCGTTTTGTGGCAGTATTTGAAAATGGCATCCGAGAATGTTGAGAACATCAATGGAGCACAGGAGACCGTTGAGTCTCCACAGATCAATAACAAGGACAATGTGCATCAGGAAGGCGACAATTCTCATGCAAACAACAACACTGTCCAAATGATGAACGACGGAATGTTCTGAGGCTTCTTGTAATTCATGCAACATCAGGCGAGAGCGGCTCCTGTCCAAAATGCAAGTGGAAACACTGACAAACTCTCGGATGGTCACCGCCAAATAGTTCAAGGAGCTGGGACCACCAGAATTTTTTAGAAAGCCAAAACCACTTAAAGCGGAGACGTGGATAAAACAGATCAACAAGATATTTGATGGTGTGATGGTCCGAGATGGTGTCTTAGTAGTCCTCACTATTCTGTTAAATAGTGTGATAATAAATATAATGAGGACTAAATTGAATGTGGATATTGTCTAGATGACAATATTTGTATTAACACTCACAACATATATTTTGTCGTATTTTACACGACTGTTGTATAATTAAGTTATATTTGAATTTAGTCTCATGTATTTGGTGACCCAAGATAGGTGATGTATACCTATTTTGGGGGCGTCACAAATAGGGTGTTTGATAAAAACTGAATCAATCTGAATGAAAAAATTATTTGATAATTGACATGTCTGCAACATCTGAATAACGATTTGATTCGTAGTCGCCCTAATTATAAAAGTTTGATTCCAACTTGATTTGTAAGATAAATAATATTTGAATAAATTTTAAAATTCGAATAAATTACTCAATTTTTTTTAAAATTATTATTTTTTATTAATATTTAAATCATATTTTTGCTCAAAAAGTTCAAATTACTCGGGTTCCATTTGAGAACGTACTCGACTCAGAAGCTAAATGAGTTTCAATTAATCTTTATTTCATACTAGATAATTTTTATGAATTAAATATAAGCAACTTAATATTCAACTCAACTCGATTCATTTACATTCTTAAATAAGACTACTACATCTTTTCCACACAAAAAATTCTTTGCTCTAAATACTTTTTTCATAAATGAAAAAAATGTATTTTTCTTATGAATAATAATTTCAAATTTGTCACTCATAAACATTGTTATTGAACTAACAACTATAATACGTCCCCAATATTTTTATATATTTCATAATTGTACCTCTTTTTGTTGAACGAAGAGTTTATTACTCTAAATTGAAATTTGTTTATTTTGTAAAATATAATATTATAAATCTGGGAAAAATTTATATGCGTTGAACGTGAATCGAACACGCGACCTTTTAAGGTTTAGGCTGAATCTCACCCAACTAAGATACCCCGTTGTAAAATCAAGCTTTAAGCTAATCATTATTAATACCATTTGTGAGAATTAACCACTTCCATCGAGGATTTTGACCTTGCTTATTTATCCCTTCATCACTTTCCTTGGAACCCAAACGATTCATCTCTTTTACTCCATTTCTGCTACGTCTCTCTCTATCTTTCAAACAACAAGAAGAACAGGGTGATAGATAGATATACAGACAGATGGGGAAGACGAAATCTTTCAAGGACGAGTTCACATTTGGTTGGTCTTATCTAATAATTCATTTTAACCTAAACTTTTAATTCATCCCATCATCATCTTTAATTCCTAGTCTTTTCTAATCTTTTGTTATAATCCAAATTTATTTACTACACATGAACGATGCGAAGAATCACAAGATATTATCGCTAAATATCCTGGTCGAATTCCTGTAAGTTCACCTTTCTCATAAAAAAAAATTCAATCTTTGTGTGTTAATCAACTCCATAAGTTCGTCAATTAACATCAATTGGTGAAAATTAGAAGCTTTATGGCAATTACACATTGATATCTGCTAGTATTATTTGATTATTTTTTTCCCGAGTTCATGTTTGTTCTTTATAATTTCCCCCCAAGTCAAGCTCAAATAATGGTCAAGAAATTATGACTTGCTTACACTATATATGGTTATTTGTTTCAAGAGTTTGTTTTCCTTAATAAGTAGGAACTAATGTATGTCATCAGTGGTGAAGAAGAATTAAGTTGAAGAAGATATTCAGAGTCCATACTTTCTCGTTGGGCCGTTCAAAATGAGAGTTTATTTTCAAAATCAACATATACATTATCTTATCATATTTAAGTTTTGATCTTGATCATTGATTATGTTATAATTAAACTTTATTCATGAAGGTTTACTTGTAAATACGGACTGATATTCGGACAAAGGTTGTATGTAATATAATATGTGAAGCAGTCGGCCTAAATTTATCGATCAAAATTCTGGATTTTTTTTTTGAAGATTATTATGTGTAATTTTCTCTAGAGCAAGGTATCTTATTAGTGTTGATTTAAGAATGAGAAAAAGGGAAAATAATTTCTTCCCCAAAGGAGAGAAGAAATGGAGCGAACATGAAGTTTATTATATGAAATATAATGACAAAACTAATGATTTGACCATCGAAGTTGGCACGTTTTACTGAATACCTGATTGAACTTTTAATTTGTCAAATTAACTAACTGAACTAATTAAAATTTTCAAATTGGGTCACTCTGCTAAAAAAAATAGACAGACGTTAACTTTTTATCTACGTGGCGCTGAAAAAAATATATAAAAATTAAAAATATTACATGTGGCAAAAAAATAAATAAATAACTTCAATCAATCCCGACTTTCTACATCAACAAAATAATAATATATAATCAATTAAAATTTTAATTCATTAAATCAATCAGATTACATATGGAAGAACATATCTAAAAAAATCTTCATCTTCCCTAAAAATGAGAAGAATCAGAACCTAGAGCTTCCCAGCATAACTTTATACATATGCGATCAAAACATCTGGTCGATCAAAACAAACCCCAGGAGTCGGATACAAACATCCAGAACCATTCGATAAAGACCCTCAATCGATCCGACGGTGAGACACTATAGGACCTTTTCAGAAAATGCAGATTCCGGCGAAGTAGCCACGAGAATCTCAGATTTGCAGGAAATAGAGAAGCTATTGTGATGCCCCCAAATCCGACTCCCTTCGAACCTCGGATCCGGTCCGCCACGATACTACTATCGTCAAACTATTTATATCTTTTATTCATAACTTAATGAATATAACCTTGCCTATTAAAATTTAGAAAATAAATTCATTCCATTTTCAGGATCTGTATAATGACCCCAAAACTTTACAAGTTTTTAATCTTGGTCATTTACCATTCCTGTCTTATATCATATTCGATGTTATATAAATATGCGGAATAATTTAAACTTTTTCAATCTCCTTTGAAAAATAATCTTTTATTATTTTCTTAACTTAAATCAATTACATATCCTTGAATCAAATTATGTTATGATTCAGTCTATTCAAATTACTATATAAATCTTTACATCTCGATTCAAATTCCTCTAAGTATCACATAGTACAACTTAACATTTACACATCGTAAACTACTATCATGTACATCTCCTAGAACCTAAACATGGTTCAAGAGTATATATATTTAAATAAATAAATAAATTTCCTTCGATGCTATTAAACTTTATCTATCAAGTAGCACGTAATCTTTATCGTGAGTCCTTAACCTGCAAAAGTGGTTATTTGCAAGGCTGAGCTCGACAGCCCAGCAATTCTAACAGTTTTCATGCATCACATAGCATATAATAACATACTCAGTTCATACATTCATAATCAATTAATATTTACTACGCATGTTACTTTTCACATAACAGGCATAAACATTTACTTCACAAGCATATCATCAAAGATCAACTTTCAATTTCATACATATCTCATATGCATTTCATATATATACATCAATATTCTCATAGCATAATATAATTCAACTAACAGTTATCAAATTCATATATCAAATAGGAACTGAAAGACTTGCCTGATTCGTAGTTTATCAACTACGACTTAAGTACGTAAATCTTATCTTCACTGCGTGTATTCCTACACAGTTATATAATCATGGATTCACTTCCATTAGTAACATATTTCATGCACTTTTAATATAAGAACAATGTTATATTGTTTTCTAACTAGGTTTGTAAAACCTTTATTTTACTTTCTCATCATACTCTTAGAATAGCTAGGCATGTATAATTATACCTTAACCATCCTTTCTTGACATCAACATTCATATGCTTTTATCACACACTTGACTCGCTATGTGTTCGGCACATATTTAAAGTTTATAGATACGTGATCTACGTCGTTCATATTCAAACTACTTAGTTCCATAATAATTTATTTCAATCAATAAAGTTTAACAACTTTTTTTAACAAGATTCGATGATATAAGATTTTAAACCATATATTGGTACTAATAAGCCTCTACTAGTATGCTTCACATAGACATAGCATAGTTCATTATTTGAAGACGTATTTTAAACCACACTTGAAAGGTCCAATTCATGCTTAGCTAGATGATGAACATATTTGTCATGTCTAGGGGCATAAGGCGTTCAAATTCACTTTTAAAAGTCATTCTAGACTAAGTTAAAGCAACTAGGTACAACTTTTAATCTCATTTTATAGCTAACTAGGCCATGTATATATGTTATCATGTTTAGAATTTTAAGTCCACAAGTTATTTTAAGTTTGGCCCTCTTAGTTTCAAAACTTCAAAACTTTATTCTCAAAGTCAATGTCATACTAAACTAATCATGCAAGACAACTTCAACTCACACGTCATACTTGTTTGTACATGTTTCTACGTACGTGTCCAAGGGCAAGATATAACCACTCCATGTTTATAAAACTTTGTTTACAAATGATATATGAGCTTGCCTTTGAAATCAAAGTAATCTAACACACCTATGATACTACTTTGAATCTTACATCATGCGTACTTAGACCTCATATATATGTTATCAAGGTCAGAATTAGAGGTACAAAAGTTCGTCTAAGTTTGTTTTCAAAATCTTTATATATCTTCGAAAAATAACCATCTAGGAAACTCATAGTATACAAAGGTACTCAAGGCCATGTGTCATACCTATTTATATGCATGACTAAACCCTTTACATATGCTATCAGAATTCAAAAGACTCAAAGTTTGTCTAAATTTGTTTTTAAAATCTAAAGTTTCTTTAAAAACATACTCAATCATGCTAAGGCAATTCCTTATAAGTAAGGTAATCTTATATGTCATGTATAATATCATGCATTTTCATGTTATATAACTTAGAATAACATATTCTATCAGCTGGAGCACTATACTTGCGTATGTGCTCGTTCGACGCCCTCCGAAATACGTAACAGTCACAAAGATGACTATTTTGACCCTTCCTAAAGACCTAAAATTGAAACACTTAAAGAACAAAAGTTGTAGGTCTATTCATTTTCGTTCCGGATCATCTTGAATCACCTCAATCGGAGTTCGTATGAAAAGGTTATGGCTGTTTTAGTAAAACATATAAAATCAGTCATTGCAAAATACACACCCCCCGCCGGGGCGGGGGTTTAGCCTTAAAAATAGCCCGTCGGGGTGCCCCTAGCTGTTGTAAACTCGAATTTTTCAGCCCCTGCTATGAACCATCAAGCCAAACTTCATTCAAACCTTCATAATTTGAGTTATATATGTCCAAATTAGTTCATTTTCGATTCTATGGGTTTGTAACTCATAAAACTACAACATACCAAATACCCATCAACTAACATAAACATTAACTAAACCAAATATGAATTTACAACTCATGTTCATACTAATTTTCATGTTTCGAAAAGTTTAGCAAATTCATTCACTATGAATTCGTTTCTCAACCAATTTGGTTCGTTTAACTTCCGTTGTTTTCGCATTCAACTATATTAACAGTACTTAGCATCAATTCATGGATTATAACAATCCTTAAGCATAATTTTTGTGACTCAAAAACTACTTTTTCTTGTCATTTCTAAGGAATTGTAAAACATAGGAATCAAGAACATATATGCTAGAATTATTACCTCTTGAAGCTTAACTTTGCTAACTATAGCACTTCAATCCACCAATTGCTCTCAATTCTACTAAACTTCCATAACCCATTTCTTAGACAACTCAACCAACGGGAAATAGAAGAAGGAGACGAGAAAGGATTACCCATTTCATGGTCTTGCACCATGGTTTAATTTAGTGGAGAATGGAAGAGAATAATGGACAAGGAGTTAGTGAAAAGGTTCCAACCACTCCCTTCAACCCACACCCTTGGCCATCATCACCATCACTGAGCTTAAGCAAATAGAGGGGTAGGCCAATGGCTTATACACGGGATGAAAATAAACTGGGACTATGAATATGGGACAAGCCAAATAACTTAGCAACTTGTTATTCTAAGGCTTGGTTTGGTTCTTTAAATTCTCAAAATGTCATTTTAATGTATAATTTTTACCATATTAGGAAATTTAGGGATTATTTAGGTACTCACCTCATAATATCCATGTACATTAAATACACGCAATTAGCATAACACAGTTAGGTATTCTTGTCCAGACATCTCCATAATTTTATTTTACTACTCACATAAACACATTATCACATTATTTAATATTAATGTTTATTCAAACATTTAATTTCCTTCCCAACTTCTACAATACACATATATTTAATCATTTCTGTATTAAAATTATTTATGATTTTATTGTACCACTTGATACCTTATATTATTAGTCCCAATTAAATGTCACACTTCATGTAGTCTTAAGCCATAGGTATTATATATTACTACTACCCACATTTTCCATATTACACATAGTAATATGAAATACTATTTAATGATAATGTCCACATTAATATTTTAATTTGGCTAAATATCATTCAGTTGGGTACTTTCAACCCATTATCACATTTTAATATCACAACGATTAATTAATCATTTCATTTTCTTCATGTAAAGCACATATATTAATTCACCATTTTACTTAGGTGAATTACTTCTTTCATTTAATTTACTATCACGCCACTGCCACACAAGGCTTTAGTACTCAAATTATATTATTCCATAATATAATTTTCAACTTAATCTAAGTTAACTAATATTTATTTTTGTTTAGTTAATTTCCATAACTAACTCTCATACGATTCATGTTTTGCTATCTCAATTCATTCATGGACACTATAAATATCAAATATGACTCATACGATAACATATTAGCTACTAAAATACAATTCCTATAGTTCGGATTACACAACTCACCAGATTACACAAACTTGTCATGAACTATCTACAGACCGGCGCGGCCGCGGTGGTCTTAGGCTTGAGAGTGGCGCGGTCGCGCCACCTTAAGTTAGGTTGCAGACATGTTATGCTTCAACAGAAATAGAATTTAACTCGCAAATTCTTTAACATGCTCCATACATGCTATCTCATTATACTAACCAAAATAAATCTCCAATGACTACATTCTTCAATAATTTAGAGATTAAACTTCAAGTTCAAACTCTTCTTTCTTTAATCTATACATTTAATCAAATTTCAATATTAGTCAATAAATTTCTAACCAATATTTATCCAAATATATATCGACTTTTTTCTCTCGTCAACATTCATATATACAAATCTAAACCTAGCACACACAGTCTTTAATAGTATTCAATATAGTACACTAAGTGGTTTCCCACAAACACCAACAAATTAGTTTCCGTCTCGTCTACACTGATTTCACAATGAGTTAGATTGGTTACTAATTCATATATACATCCGCTATCTGAAGGAATCATTTAGCCCAGCTCCTATACATCCACTATTAAAGGGTACGGTTGCACTACCTTAGACTTGATACTTACTCATACAACAAAGATATTTAATGTCACCAACTTACTATGATAAAATAATTTCACATAAATTATTTAATATCGATAGATAAATTTCTATCCATCTTCTTTACTTCAAATAACTCGCCTCCTCAATAAATAACAAATATATAATAATAATATATTCATTAAACACAGAAATCACGTATTGCATAGTTTATATTACCTCATGCAACACCATACCACATACCTTACATCACACACACACACACACATATATATATATATATATTCTTATGTGAACTCTTCACATGCCTTAAGAATTTTATTTACTAAATTCTTATTTTAATATTTTCTAAAAATTCGGGTTCTTATAGCTATCGACGAGCTAATTAAAACAGACCCACCATTGATACTGCCAAGAACAAAGCGAGCAGTAAAATCAGAAATCATCCCAATAAAAAATAAACTCAAATATGAACATGAACTAAATAGGCAATAAATACATGATACCAGATCGGGACAAAACCAGATCAACTGGAAAACATCAAAGAAATCATCCTAAATTGAACATAAAAAGATGAAAAATAAACAAAAGATCTAGATTAGAAAACACGCGGATAAACCATCCGCGCAAAACCATCGGAATCGACCACCAGAAATCGGCAAGCAGTCAAGATCGGTAAAAGGGAAACCAGATCCGAACGGATCCATCATCCAAAACCCCAGCCGTAGATCCACCCCTGCGTGGAGGAGGTGGAGGCGGTGGTGGTGGAAGAAGAGAGAGAAGAGGAAGAAGAGGCGGTGGTGGAAGAAGAGAGAGGAGAGAAAAGGAGGAAGAATTGATTTAATGAATGAAAAAATGTTTTATTTTTATTAGTTTTTGTTTTGTTTTATTATGTTTTTGTCATTTTTAAAACTTTAAAATGTTAAAAATGAGTCAAAAAATATTTTTTTTTATTTCCATGTCATTGTTACTGATTGGCCACCTCATTTTTTTTATTTTCCCTTTTATTTCCACGTATGAAAAATTTTGACGGCCGTTAACCAGATTTGACAGAATGACCCAATTTAATAATTTTAATTAGTTCAGTTAGTTAAATTGAAAAATTAAAAGTTCAATCACGTATTCAATAAAATGTGCCAACTTCGGTTGCCAAATCATTAGTTTTGCCGAATAAAATCATTATACAGTTTTTGTCCTTTGCCTGGCAATCATTTCATTTGAAATAAATGTGAAATGGTAATATAAACTTGTGAACTAAAGAAAGGAAGTTAATTCATTTTTCTCTTTCCTCTCCATATTAGAGGGGAAGAACGTTTCTCTCTCCTGGACACAGAAACATTGTGTTAGGGTTAGGTGACTGGTAGTCATTATTACATTTCTTCATGGTAGGTCTAGTTTGTTCTTTTATCATCTTTTTGGTAAAAATTTTACTCTTATCTTTTGCAGGTGGTGGCTGAAAGGTATACAAAAACTGACCTTCCAGAAATGGAAAAGAAAAAGTAAGTTCTTGATCTTGACTGCCCTAAATATAAGCTTGAAAGAACAGATTGGACATGGTTAATTCTTTTTTTGATAACTTACTGGACACGGATTACATCGTGTCCATTACTAGTTAGTCCCAATAACAAATCTGTGTGTTTAACAAGAGATTCTTGTAATAATGAAGTTTGGAAAAAATAGGTAACTCATACTCAAGTTTATGGACAGTTTTTGGAGTTTTGGTTTCCAAAATGTCTTTGAAACATGATTCTTGACCTATTAGGTGACAACAGTAACATATCATTATTAATTTTTCCCAAGGGATAAGTTTACTTGCAGTAATAAACTAATAATTTTTCTTTCTTTACCACAACAGTCGGTAATGTTGAAACTTATGTGTAGAATGTGTCTGTGCATCGACTAGGAACAGATGTGTCTAGTGGTACTTATCTGGGTCCCTGGCTGCTTTTCCTTGTGTTGGAGGATAAAGGAACATTGCTCATACTTAAATTCTTTATCTCGCAACTATCAACCTATATTTTTACATAATTTAATAAATCCTGCTCAATTCTAATCTCCTTTTAACAACAGATACCTTGTACCACGAGACATGTCCGTTGGGCAATTCATTCACATCTTGAGTGTCAGACTGCAGCTCGCTCCTGGAAAAGCGCTCTTTGTTTTTGTAAAGAATACATTACCTCAAACGTTTAAGTTGAGAAGCATGACCCCCGGCATTTGTTTGTTTAGTTACTATTGGTTAATCTTTTGCTGGATGTCTTCATCTGAGATATATTTATTCAGCTCAAATTTCTTTACTTATTATCACCTGCAGCAAGTTTGATGGAGACTGTTTATGAGTCATTCAAGGATGAAGATGGGTTCCTTTACATGTGCTACAGCAGCGAGAAGACCTTTGGTTACACTTGTACCAAAATAAATGAATGTTGATTGTTGACCTGAGAAGACCTTTGGTTAAACTTATACCAAAATAAATGAATGTTAATTGTTGACCTTTGTAAATTCGAGCAAAATCTGCTTCATGTTGCATATTTACCCAAGTTGTTGTACTGTGTGTGAACAAAAAACTGTTAAAATTTCATCCATCCAATTTGTAAATTGCCCAAGGGTAGGAAATTTTTTACATACTCAAATATTTGTTTTCATTCTGGTACAAATTATACTTAATATGGTATCCTGTCCTGTCCTGCTGGCTGCTTATTTTTTGAAATTCATTTTATGGTATTTTGGGGTTAGGACAACAATTATAATATTTTAGGTCATCTAACTTTCAAATAAACTAGGTTGTCTTGAATGTTTGGTTTGTCCAAAATTACATGACATAGTTTAAATTACGTCCATAATTATTTTGCTTCTTTTTCATTACAATACATCCAAGCGTGATTGTAATTTCCACTTCTGTCATTACTACCACCATTCTTTCCGCTTCAGTCTCCTCGAAATCTTATTTACAATTGTAATGTAATATAAAATACAAATGCAACGCTAAGTTGCATAGATAAATCAAACAAATACAATACGGTGTTGCATAAAATTACTCTCCACGAGTCATTGATTCCAAGTAACAAACAAAAGAGACATCAACAAGGAATCATTCACAAAATAAAATTTAGACTACAAAGGCATATGCCATTCATATATATGAATAGTTTGGCTAAAATAAAAATATAAATTGTAAAACCTCCTTCACATGACAACTATCAACAAAATAAATTCCAAATTCACTGTTGACTGAAACTGCAGTGCATTCATGATTCAACACAAAAACATCTAAAAGAATGGGGACACTACGTATAATAAACCTCATCTTCTCAAAAGCTTTTACCACCGTGAAACCTTTCCTTAATCTTCTCTCAAAACAAAAATTATAAACAGCTAGCTTGCCAACAAAATGCCCCTATTTTTAACCACCAAAATTAACATGCTAAACCAAATCACACACGAAGCAGGTTTCTGCTGAAAACCCACTGCCAGATTACATCATTTTCTGGGATCTCTTGAAGTCTTTGACAAAAGCCTATGGCCTCCACCATTTCGCCAAACACCACGTACAGGCAACAACACTTCACCAGAGTTCTTATTTCCATCTAAAGCTGCCTCCACTAAACCTGGATCGGGATCAGAATCGGCATCAGCATTTTTCAGATCTAAAAGTGCTGCCATTGAGCCATCACCTAGTCGGGCCCTATGAAACTTAGACGTTCTCTTCCTCTGATTATTTTTGACATCTCCATCACCGGAATTTATATTAGATCTGCCACCAGCTGACTGGGAATTATTTTGGACCTTCTGTGTTGGCTGATTATGTGATCTCACTTCTGTCTGTTGTTCATCAAATACTACCTTTGATTTGCCCTTGGCAGGCCGGTACCCATCCTTAGATAAAACCTCTGCCTCGTCTTCTAAAGGTTTGTAGCTCGACTGCAGCTTCTGTACAGTACTTATAACGTTATCAGCTAAGATATCCTTTGATCTACTATTTGCAGAACCAATGGACTTTCCTTTACCTTTCTTAACACCAACACCCTCTTTCAAGTGAATGTCTCCACTTTCTCGTGGAGCACTGTTAAAAGAATTAGCATTGAAGGTCTCAACAAGTTCTCTCTGCTTCTGAGCATCAGGGCAGAGCTTTGCCAGCTCCAGGACAAGATGTGTTAAGCCAAACTGCTCCACGTACGTTAAATATGTGCTCGCATCCATTAAACCTTGACGATATTCTCCAGAGATGTCTTTAAAAGCAGTGTATTTGTCTTGATCAAACGCTAGACCTGCACGTATCCTTTCCACCAAAGACTTGTTGGCAGTTTGCGCATCTTCCACATCTACAACAGCCTGGTCACTCGAAGGCAGTTTGCACATCTGAACTGCAGAAACCGGAGGAAAATCAGATACAGAAGCATCAAAAGATCCAGCCTCCACAAGATTCGGAGCCGACATAGAATGGCTGATCCTATTGGAGCTTCCCCAACTTCTTGAAGAGCTTGAAAAACCAGCAGATGGCTCATTAATTGATGCAGGCCGAGCTTGAGCAAAACTTGAATAACTAGATGATGCAGATCTATTGTTTGCTGCTGGCTTACTCTGACCAGAACTAGATGACAACGCAGGTGCAACATTTGTGGAGGATTTGGTATAAATTGGACTAGTTTCTTGTGCCACAGGTCTGCGACTTGCTGCTGGCCATTCCTGAGTTGCATTAATGACAGTGACAGTTTTCTTTGTCGGCATTGCTGCTGGCCATGCATTAGTCGAATTAAGGATATTCACATTTTTGTTCTTCTGCCGACGTAAATGTTCCACCATAGTGTTTTTAGACAAAACTTCGGGATCGTGTTTGGCCTTTTGTTGATTACCATCGGGTGCCATGGGAAGGGGAGGAAAGTATGATTCTTCCAATGGCGTGTTCCTTGATCTATGTGACAAGGCCTGAAGATATCTTGAAGGTGGCTCAGAGTCCGTAGTAGCTAATGACTCAAATGGTTGAATAATTGGATCAATATCACTCATGGCTCTATGATCAGAAACTACTTGTGCATTTGACATTGGTGGATCTTGAAATATGCCATCTGTATTAGCCGTCTCCAAACTGGCTTGGATGGCCACAGAAAGTTCAGCATCAGAACGATCACGCCTGAATGTCCGTCCTCTTCCCTGGCGATCATCTTGTTCATTGCTTCGTCTATATCGGAAGCTGGTTGGTATCTGGACATTAAAAGGAAAAAGAGCTCATCATTTCTCAATTTTATGTTGCAAACAAGATGAAAAGTAATGTACAACATAATATTGGTTGCGAGATCAGTTTCCGAATGGAAAAAAACAGCAAGATGGTTCACCAATTGGCAACACAAAAATAATCACAACATGATGAAAGCCTAGATGGAGAAGACAAACATGCCTGAAGAGCAGCACTACGTTGAGAACGAGACATGCGCCCTCCATGCTCTAAAGTGTTGTGCCTCTGAATTCAGCAGAAAAGATATAAATGGATTAGAATAATCAAAATAAGTAATGAAGAAAAGAAGATATGCACATCCATGGAATACATCCACAATAGGAACACACGCACACGAACGAAAGTTCTAATGTATAAAAAAGTAATTGATTCATAGTCAATAAATGTTCTCGAATGAATACACCTTCATTTCAGCTTCAGATTGAAATACAATGAACTTCTTAGCAAGGCAAGCCTCATCCTCACATAAAAAATGCCCTTGCCGGAAGTGTGTCTGTAAAGGAAATGCAATTTGTTCATTTAGGAAGAAGTAATTATGAAATGCAAGTACATTGATATATAACATAACAAATCACATCTTGCCTCCAAGTCATCATAGTTCTTATAGTACTCGTATTGTCCAGGATGCTGCCTGCCAAAAAAAAACTGAGTAAATTTCTCAACATCTACACATTTTTCAATGTGACACTGGAAATTATGCTATCTCAATCCAAAAAAATGATATATCAGATTTCACCTTAGACATATGTGGCATGTATAGTGGTCAGTTGACATATGTGTGTACAGCTCATTCTCCCCATAAAATGGGGTTCTGCAGAATTCACACATAGGATGCCCCATGAAGCCACCTCTTTCACTTTCAGTTCCATCCACCTCAGAGTCACCGGTGTTTATATGCTGATTCAATTGTGCTCTAGTATATAGCTTTTGTTCACAAATAAATACCTGATTCATTCCACCCATAGATACACATCATCAAGTCAGATAGCCATATTGAAATATCCGAATAAGTGTTATCTGGTAGAATCTTAATGTGCAAGGGGAATTCCATAAGTAAATGTGATCCAAGGTTACATTTAAAAAGGTTTTTCTTGAACACACTACAATAACTGTAGATCTAGTATAGAGTCTCATGTTGTAGTATGCACTTGGCGTGTTAAGAGTTTTATGGCCGTAGCGAGTGAAAAGGTTAATGAGAACTATAATATGTACGATGATGAAAACTCTAAATGATATGATAACTTCACTAACATTTTCCAAAATGACAACGATAACCAAACATATGCCTAACCCTTGCTTATCACGAAACTCAAAAGGTATTCACACAGATGTCCATTGTCCTCATCCCAAAGTCGGTTATACGTATAAAAGGTTATTTTGCAATTACTACAAAGCACCACTAACATTAAGATGTTCAAGGAAATCGTCAACTTTATGATTTCTACATATAAATTATAATTTATAAGGATATTTCACTACTATAAAAGCCTTTTATCCTTCATTGTAGCCTGAATTTAACTCTGATGAGTGTTCTCCTTGAAAGCCTATTAAACCGTCTTCACCTTTTGTTTTAAATTTTCATATCCAACTCAAAGAATCAGACAAGATCCAAGACACGAAGGATAAAGCTACAGCATCACACTAGAAATAATTTTTGTTGATAATTAAAATTAACCAAAATCAGTAGTATTCAAATTATATTACCCATTTACCCTTTATGAAATAACTTATAAAATAATAAATAGCAAGCACAAACTAGTAGATAACAGTTGCATGAAACAGTGCTCCATCGTTTCTTTGCTTATTATCTCAAACCAACTCCTTTTTTATAATCCTGTGCTTCCACCTTCAGCTGTGCTCATCATTCATATGCCCCATATGCCCATACATAGTCATATCCTTGCTTCTTAGATGGAAAATAAATACAAATGTCTGCCATGTGGTACGGAAGTCTGAGAAGGTGTGCCATTGAGACTGTGATACAAAGCCTCACACAAGTAATAATCTGGGCGCTTTAGTTAAGTGGTGGGAACCGGGAAGGGTTAGAACAAACGTAGAACAATCGGAGAAAATTGAGGAAAAGAGATAATCAAGCAATAATGTTTTTCAATACAATTAAATTAATCAATAATGAATACTACATAGGGATTACAATGCTTGGGGATTACAATGCTTTTACTGGACTAACTAAAAACCCTAAACTTACTGATCAAGTAAATTCCTAAATAATCCAAGTAGATAAGGAAATAAAATCTCTAATAATTATCTACTAAACTTAACAACTAACTTAAATAAAGCTATTCTAGAATAATCTCCCTGATGGACTATTTATTAGAATTCCTATTCCAGAAAAAATTAATATTGATCCAACCAAGTTGGGCGGGTCCTTTAGACTTGTCCTGCATCACCCAGGCTGCTGTAAAGAGATCACAATAAGGTTATTGAGCCCTCAGCTGCGATTGGGAAGATGACTAGCTTGGCAGAGGAAAGCAGTGGGCTTCGTGGAATTGTTTCCCCAAGTATAACATTTTCACTAATTTTTATTTGTTCCTCCTTTAAAACATACACGTTTTTTATTTCACCAATTTTTTAATTTATTTTTCATAATGTTATAATTTATATAATTATAATTAGTTATTAAGGATAGACTGAGATTTTGTACTTTTAGAAAGAAATCGACAAGGCTTTCACTACAAATTAAAAATAAATGCATTTAGTAACCTTAAAAGAGTATTGAGAGAGGTTACTATTACTAAAAATTATGAGGTATAATAAATATTTTTCCTCTTTCTATTTTGTATTTTTACAAATACAATTAATTATTAGATTGTCTTACATTTTTTTCATAAAATTTTTGCATCCCCAACATGAAAGCCTGATTCCACCCCTAATTTGAAACAAAACATGGCATGGGGGCTTTATACCAAATCAAGACCAACTCTCTTCAGCTTCCAGTCTTAATATCCTACTTTGACTAAATTCCTAACTTACATTTATACACCAAATACACCAATAAAACTTCCTTCAACAGTCTCTTGTTTCCAGTGTTCTAAAAATCCCCACCTAGACGCTAGGCCCCCCTTGGCGGCCCGCCTAGGCGCTAAGCCCCTTGGCGCCTCGCCTAGGCTATAGACCCCCCGGTGCCTCACCTAGGCTCAACACGGCAAAAAAATCCCTCCAGAAAATTAGGTGGCACCTAGGCATGGTCTAGATGGAGATTTTTTTTTATTTTAATAATTACTCAAACCAAATCTTGATATATTTATTTTTCTAATGATTTACCATATTCATAATACAGATTGTAACATATCAAATCATAACAAGTGAACAATATCAAGTTAAAATGGATAATTTTATTATAGTTGTAATTTTTTGAATTTGTACGAACTTCAAATTATATAAATGATGATACATTTGTAATATTTAGTTTAATTCAATGTGATTCTTAAATTTATGTTTAGTTTCTTAAGTTTAATATTGAATTAAATTCTTGAAATTTTAAATTTTATTATTTAATAGCAATATTGTTTATGAATAAAACTAATACGTTAAAAATATATTTAAACTATGAACAATTGCATGTTTGTGTTTGAACTTTGACATTAGCAATATAGATATATGTTTGAACTTTAAGCAAAAATCTTTATTATCTTTATTATACATTATTTTGTTTTATATTATTGTTTTGTTTGGATAAATGTAAGATAAAATATTAAAATTGGCTTAAAATAAAAAATCTCGCTTAATCCCCCTAGGCGCTAGGCCCCCCGGCCGCCCGCCTAGCGCCTTTTAGAACATTGCTTGCTTCTATATGAAGCCATAGATATTTGCGGAATAAGGATTAAAACTGGAATTACTACAAATTTGTTCTTGTACAACACATGGAGCAATGTTCTTTTCAACCCCTATTAAATGAAGATAATGATAGGTAGCCTCTACCTAAAACATATATCACCTAGTCTAGGATATGTTAAAGATCAGCATTCTAGTTCGTCAATATTTTCCTCATGAATGCGACAACACGTAGTACGCTCAAATTAAGACTTCACAATGAAAGCGGGCCTTATTTTAATCTCAATAAAGCTACCAACAGCAACATGATATATAAATGACAGAAAACAACATAATAAAGATATCACCTTCCTTCCTTCCAAGCACAAGCTGCACATGAGCAATCTATGCTGGTGGAACAAATGACCCTTCAGCTGTTCAATATTCCTAAACTTTCCTCTTCTCTTTGACCCATTACTAGTTTGCTCCTCCTTATCACATACACCACATGAAAGTCTGCACACGGCCTTAATCATCTTGTAGTGATCCAAATCATCAAAGTATGTTTGTGTGTCCTCATGGTACCAATATGATCCCTCCGTTACTTCAGATGGCAACACAGAAAAGTCAATTATCATCCTCGTGTAATCTCCCAAAGCCTACAAGACAAGCAAAACAAATATTTATTCAACTCAATTATAAATGATTTTCAAATCAAGTCAAGTGTTTAAACATAGTTCAGTATTTCAAACACACTAGTAGTATTCTAATTTCTCTCTAACAGTGGATTCTAAACACATAATCTTCAGTTATCAATTATAAATATTCAACCTATAGTTAGAGGTACAAAATTAACTCCTCCTTTGTTCCAAATTTAGTTGTCCCAATTTCATTTTGAAGTCCCAAATCCTTATCTCCTTAGTTTATCCACTTTTTGGGCCAATTTATTACTTTGTTAAACTGAGTGAAAGTGCAACTAAATTAAGATTTAAGATATATGATCAACAATCTAGCTGGTAACAAACAAACAATGTCTAGTCAATATATATAAAGAGAAACTAAAGAAGCACCAAAGAACGAACCATAAAGCACAAATTGAATAGACAAAAATGCTGAATTTGACAAAAATAAATAAAATTGGAAATACCGAAAGTTACAAACTCACCTTGGTAACAAAAACGGAGTTTGATTCGGTTTTACAGATACAGCAACGGCGATCGTCGCAGATGAATCGAAGACGAGCAACACAGGTTGAGCACACATCCTTGTGCCCACATGGTCCGTACGCAACCCATTCTAGGGTTTCGGCACACACCGCACAGCTGTCGTCCATCGCTTCGATCAGAGTGAGAATCGAAGGTTGAGCTGGGGAGGAGAGGAGACGATCTAGGGTTTTAAAGCAGCGAAATTACGTTTATATAATGTATATATATGCTTTAATTATCTTTCGAATATTTGTGTAATTGATGTATATATTTGACAGAATTACAGATTTTGCTATAGGGTGAGGGATGATTGCCGCCTCTAGTACTCTTAAAGAGAGAGAGGGCGAATATTTTACTACAAAAATGAGACCCAAAGAAAATTGATAAATACGAGTAGCCAATGTTGAATAAGCTTGTTGATTGGTTATATATATATATACTAGTTGGGTCCGTGCCTCCGACACTGTATGGACAATGAGATTTATCTCAAACTTTGAACGACCCAGATTATTTATTGAGTGAACGTGAAATTTAAAATCTATCTAATAAAATACAAATGATTTTGAATTTTCCGCTCACTCAATAAATCATCTGGGCCGTCCAAAGTTTGGGATAAATCTCACCGTTCATACATCTATCTAATAAAATACATCTATCTATCTAATAATTTAATAAAATACAAATGATTTTAAATTTCCCGCTCACTCAATAAATTATTTTGGTCGTTCAAAGTTTGAGATAAATCATATTGTCCATATAGTGCCGGAGGCACGGGACCCAGCTAGTTATTTATATTTTATTAGATAGATAGATAGATAGATAGATGTTTTTATTAGATAGATGTATGGACGATAGGATTTATCCTAAACTTTGGACGGTCCAGATGATTTATTGAGTGGGCGGGAAATTCAAAATCATTTGTATTTTATTAGATATATATATATATAGGGTCAGGATCAGGTAATGACTCCCTTACTTTGTTAAAATGCGGATTTTTTTTTTTGATTTTTTTTAATAACTAAAAAAAAAGTTTAATATTTTATGGAACTGAAATTTTTTCATAATACAGTGTTTTGGATGTGATTTGGGTACGTATAACAAAATATGTATGTACAATTTGGACAGACTATACCACCACTTTTTGGTATAGGTATTCAAAACACGCCCAAAATATTATATTATGGAAAAATATCAGTTCCATAAAATATTAAATATTTTTTTTAGTTGTTTAAAAAAAACCAAAAAAAAAAACAAAAAAAAGTCCGTATTTTAACAAAGTAAGGAAGCCCTCGCCTGATCGGTTCTGTATATATATATATATACTGTCAGGATCAAAAGTATTCTCCTTAAATAGCATTCCGCCTTAAATAGCATTCTTTTATCAAAACGACGTATTTTTTGAGGGACACAGTGACATTTTTATAAATATAATGCCACCGCGTATGTACAAAAATGTCACCGCGTTCCCTCCAAAACTACGTCGTTTTGATAAAAGAATGTTATTTAAGGCGAAATACTATTTAAGGAGAATGCTTTTGATCCTGACCGTATATATATATATATATATATATATAAGTTAGATTATGTGCGGGAGTTCTCATTTTGTTAAAATGCAGATTTTTTTAAAAAAAAAATTAACAAAAAAAAAGTTTAATATTTTATAGAATCGAAATTTTTCCATAATACAGTGTTTTGGTCGTGATTTAGATACATATAACAAGACAGATCTGTACAAACTGTTTTGTTATATGTATCCAAATCACGCCCAAAATAATGTATTATGAAAAATTTTCAATTCCATAAAATATGTATAAAAAATTAGTTATTTAAAAAAAATAGCCCGCATTTTAAGAACGTCTGGGATCCCGTATAGAATGCGAGCTCTATATATATATATATGGTCAGGATCATGTCCGGACTTCCGGACGAGAGTAAAATTCAGACCTTTTTTTTTGTTTTTTTAAAGAAAATAAAAAAAAAGTTTAATATTTTATGGAATTAGATTTTTTTCATAATACAGTGTTCCGGACTGTACAAACCTATTTTGCTATATGTATCCAAATCACACCAAAAATACTGTATTATGAAAAAAATTCAGTTCCATAAAATATTAAACCTTTTTTAGTTGTTTTTAAAAAAAAATTTGAATTTTAACAAAATTCGGACTCCCGAACCTGATCAATTATATATACATATATATGGAGTTTCATCCACAACAACCGGTTACTGTGGAGCAATCTTTTTTTACCTGTTGAAATTTTGGCTCGAGCAAAAAAAAAAACAAAAAAATAATAATAGGCCAAAAAAGAGTTGCTCCATAGCAACCGATTGCTGTGGATGGAACCTATATATATATATATATATATATATATATATATATATATATATATATATATTAGTTGTGTCTTGTGACACCCCCAAAATAGGTATACATCACCCATTCTGAGTTGTCAAATACATGGTACAGAATTAACTTCAACTTTATTATTACAACATATAACTGTGAGTTTAAATACAAATATTGTCGTCTAGACAATATCCACATACAAATAAATTCCCATCATAATTATTGATACATTATTTTACAAAAATGGTGAGGACTACTAAACAACTCTCCCTAGAACCTTCATTCCATACCCCGACTCGTACTCGCTATATTCTCGCCTCCTGAGAAGAAAAATGGAATAAAAAGGAAAAAGGGGTGAGCTCAACTAGCCCAGTAAAGAATATTATGACTAAGATAATATACAACAAATTATCGTCAGTCTTCAACAGGGAAAAATCTGATAGAATACAATAGACAACAAATGTTAAATCAATATTCGCAGCGGAAAATATTAATTCATAGAAAAGTTAAGTAGAGAATGAAATCTACTAATATCTATGAATTTAACAGTCCATCATCAATATTTTTTTATCCCTGTAACACCAATCAATATATATATGGAATCATATATTCATCCTTGCACTACAGGCCAAGGACATTCATCAGTTGGTCATGTTCATCTAAACACCTGTTCATCTTTGCACTACGGGCCAAAGATATTCATCAGAAATCATTCATCTTTGCACTACAGACCAAAGATATTCATCACAAATCATTCATCTTTGCACTACAGGCCAAAGATATTCAATAATATCATCATTTAAGACTGAGGATGATGAAAAATATTTTTAAAGAAACGAATCCAGTGAAACAAAATGACAAGGATTAAGGATTAAGGATTCGTACTTTGTTTTATCCACGTCCAAAAATACCTCAAAAATAATCATAGTGGTGTAAAATTCAAGAATGATCAAAACATGGATACAATCAAAGCTAGTATCCAGAATAGATATTTTGGACAAAAAGAAGAAATTTCATTTTTCGGTGAATAGTGCCGTATTCGTGAATAGTGTCGTATACGTGAATAGTAACTCCGACACCAAAAGATAGAAATTTCACAAAAAACATCTTCACGCTTCGTGAATAGTACTCGTGAATAGTAACTCGTGAATAGTAACCCGTGAATAGTAACTCATGAATAGTAACTCAAGAATAGTAATCCCGACATGAAAAAGTTTCAAATTTTATAAAAAGTTCAGATCAATACTTCGGCATAATGATATTAGAAGAAATAATATCATTTTAAAAAAAATAATATCCCTTACCTCGAAAAACAGTATTTCTGGTTGAAACACCGGATATAGGCTATGACTTGAACTTGCACCGTATAGCAATACTCAAAGTATACTCAAAATACTCACAAGAATACGCTCGATAATATAGAAAGAGAAAACTTCAGTTTCTGGTGTGATTTTCAATTCTAACCTAAGCACCTATTTATAGGAAATTGCTTAGAACACCAAAGCAGAAAATTTATTATAATATTAATATATTTAATAATCTTCTACGCCCACTTTGACAACTGATATCAGATCATTAAACACATGCTAGGGCTGCCCATTCAACAAAAAAAACGTTTTTATTAATATAAATATTTAAAACTTCCAAAAATCAATTATTTCGGAGCTTCGGAACTTCAATAATTCATAATAAATAGCCCTTTTATCAGAAAATTCGAATCTCGGGAGTTTTTATAGGAAATTCAATTCTCTACAACTTTGCAGAAGAAAGTTTTTCCAAATTCCCAACACAAATTGACCGAAATCCACAAACGGGTGATTTTAG
Source organism: Panax japonicus (assembly GCA_020205505.1). Taxonomy (NCBI): domain Eukaryota; kingdom Viridiplantae; phylum Streptophyta; class Magnoliopsida; order Apiales; family Araliaceae; genus Panax; species Panax japonicus. Next base: position 86,426,628 of record CM035110.1, on the reverse strand, counting down.
AGGCTATAATCAAATTTCAGTCAATAAATGGGGTCCACCGACATATTTAACATGTTTTAAATATTTTTGGTAACAAAAATACTCCTCCTCCACATATACTCATATATCCCACATTCATCGTAAAAATACCATCATTATTATATTATTAAAATATAATAATATATTTAAATGAATTATTTTATCAGAAAAAGATAAAATTTCAATTTTCAACAATTGTCACATTAAAAATTTTCTCCATCTATATCCACATAAATTCAATATTTTTCTCATCATATAAATCAATAATTAATTATTCACAAATAATATTACAGAATCACAGTACTGGCAACCAGGCCGTTCCCAGGAAAGAGGGGGCTTTCCAATAAGAATTTCTTCTTACTGGCGCGCAATTAGGTGACCAAACCTCTCCTTAGACAGAACTTTCTAGACATTGCCAATAATGTTATCTAATAATATTATTCAGATAATATGAATTATTGCTTCGATAATGAAAAATACTGTGTAGTGACAATTATTGAAACAACAGTAATATAAAATATCAATGCAGCAATTATTGAATCAATAACATAAAATACTGAACAGTAATTACTGTAAAAATTATTGAGTAGTGCCTTCTTACGTAAGAATCAATAATTGGTGCAATACCGTGTGCTACTGTGCAACAACGCGTATTACTGTGTTTTAACCACCGGGTATTCCAACAGTGTAAACGGTAACAACTACGCCGTTATTTTTAAACAACTTATATTTGTCGTTTTCTTGCTCCAATCGCTTTCCGTTATGGGGCCCACAAAAGACTGCGCCGTCGTACGAATATTACCCGACGGCAAGAATATTCCACGACCAAACGAATATTCCCCGACAACAATGAATATTTTATAACCACCTGCTTATTTAAAATATTTGCGCATTTTACCCATAACTTTCCACATTAATCAAATCAACCCTTACTATTTCAAAAAAATAAATAAAGAAAATTCCTTTTATTTAAAAATTTTCGGGATCTTACATGTCTTGTTCCTCCGACACTACATAAACGATGAAATTTATCTCTAATTTTAGACTGTTCAGATGATTTATTAGAGTGAGTAAAGAATCCTATATATATATATATATATGTGTGTGTGTGTGTATGGGACCGATTCATAGTAAATATTATAAAAGAGAGTCTAATGTGACGCCCCCAAAATAGGTATACATCACCCATCTTGAGTCGTCAAATACGTGGTATAAAATTCAAATACAATTTAATTATACAACAGTCGTGTAAAATACGACAAAATATATGTTGTGAGTTTTAATACAAATATTGTCATCTAGACAATATTCACACTCAATTGAGTCATCATTATATTTATTATTACTCTATTTAACATAATAGTGAGGACTACTAATGATATTATCTGGACCGTCACTCCGTTCCCCGACTAGTCCCTGCTACGTTCTCGTTTCTTGAAGAGTTTTAGATCAACAAATATAGCGGAAACAATAATCCATTAGAAGAGTCACATAGAGAATGAGTTCTACTATCTTCTAAGATTTAAAAGTCCATCATCAATATTTTATCCCTGTAACAACAATCAATATACATCTTTAATCAAATATTCATCTTTGCACTACAAGCCAAAGATATTCATTTGTATCACTAGTTGGTCATGTTCATCTCAACACATGTTCATCTTTGCTACGGGCCAAAGGTATTCATCAGTTAATCATTCATCTTTGCACTACATGTAAGACCCCAACTTATTATTAATGAAATTAAATTTTTTCTATTTATTATTTTGAAATAGTAAGGGTTGATTCGATTAATGTTATTATTTATGGGTAAAAAGCGCAAATATTTCAAATATGCAAGTGGTTATAAAATATTCATTTTTATCGGAGAATATTCGTTTGGTCGTGGAATATTTTTACTGTCGGAGAATATTCGTACGACGGCGCAGACTTGTGTGGGCCCCATAACGGAAAGCGATTGGATGAAGAAAACGATAAGTATAAGTTGTTTATAAATAACGGCGTAGTTATTATCGTTAATACAGTTGGAATACCTAGTGGTTAAAACACAATAGCACACGATATTGCCCCATTTATTGATTCTTACGTAAGAAGACACTACTCAATAATTGTTACAGTAGTTACTGTTTAATATTTTATTTTATTGATTCAATAATTGCTACGTTGATATTTTATATTATTGTTGTTTCAATAATTATCACTACACAGTATTTTCATTATCAAATCAATAATTCATATTATTTGAATAATATTATTAGATAACATTATTGGCAATGTCTAAAAAGTTCTGTCTAAGGAGAGGTTTGGTCACCTAATTGCGCACTAGTAAGGAGAAATCGTTATTGGAAAGCCCCTCTCTTTCCTAGGAACTGACTGGTTGTCAATATTGTGATTCTGTAATATTATTTGTGAATAATTAATTATTGATTTATATGATATTTATTTTATGTGGATATAGATGGAGAAAATTTTTAATGTGACAATTGTTGAAAATTGATATTTTATCTCTTCTGAAAAAATAATTCATTTAAATATATTATTATATTTTAATAATATAATAATGGTGATATTTCACAATGAATGTGGGATATATGAATAAATGAGGAAGAGTATTTTTGTTTTAATAAATGTTTAAAACATGTTTTTCATGTTTGTGGACCCCATTTCTTGACCGAAATTTGATTATAGCTAGTAATATCGCTCGTTTGTGGATTTCGATCAATCTCTGTTTGGAATTTGGAAAAACTTTCTTCTGCAAAGTTGTAGATAATGGAATTTCCTATGGAAAGGGCATGAGGTTCGAATTTTTCTGAAAGCTAAAGGTCAGGTCAGTTTTGTTATAGTTGCCATCGATTATATGACCAAATGGGTAGAAGCGAAGCCACTTAGGTTGATAACGGAACAAGAATGCTTGAAGTTCATGAAGGAATCAGTAGTGTTTCATTTCAGAATTCCTAAGGTGGTGATATCGGACAACGGACGCCAGTTTGTGGGATCGAAGTTTGAAGGATTTTTGAAGGAACTGGGGGTTCAACACAAGAAGACTTCAGTGGCTCATCCACAGTTGAACGGGCAGGTCGAGGTGACCAACAGAACGTTGCTGAATGGGATCAAGCGCATACTGGATAAAGTTAAGGGGAGATGGCCTGAAGAGCTTCTCAGCGTGTTATGGGCTTATCGGACTACGCCGAGGACTACTACGGGGGACTCACCTTTCAGATTGGCTTATGACATTGATGCATTAGTCCTTGTTGAGATCAGATCCACCAGTCTTCGGGTCAGTCAGTTTAAAGAGATCTACAATGATGAAGGGCTGAAGGTCAACTTGGATCTGTTGAAAGAAGTCAGAGAGGTGGCTTTGATCAAACTAGCAGCCTATCAACGGAGAGTAGCCAAGCATTACAATAAGGGGGTAGTGCTTCGGAGATTTGAAGTGGGAGATTTCGTCCTCAGGGAAGTCGAAGCATCTACGCCTCAGAACGTGGAAAAGCCGATGCCGAACTGGGAAGGACCGTGTGAAGTAATTGAAGTTCCGAAGCCAGGAACTTATAGGTTAAGGGCATTGGACGGATCCGAGATCAAGAACACTTGGCATGCTGGTAGACTTCCGAAGTATTTTTAGTAGAGATCGAGTCAGTATCCCAGAAGTCTGTAAATATTGGATTGTCATCAATAAAAGATTCATTTTTTCATAATTGATCCTCTTCCTATTGGTCCTAATTTCATAATGGTGTAAGGAGGACGGGGGGGGGGGGGGGGGGGACTCACTGACCATTCGATGGTAGCCTTTTTGACAGGTGGTCCTTATGAATTTGTCAGGCCCTTCGTGGTAGGCAAACTTCATCGGTGTAAGGAGGACGAGGTAGACTCGCTGACCATTCAATGATATCCTTGTCGGCAAAAATGTCCTCATAGGTTTGTTATATCTTACGTGGTAGACAAATTCCATAGTCCTTTTAATCTTGTTTTACCGCGAGTGGTAAACCAATATGCACCGAAGTAAGGAGGTTTGGGTGGACTAGCTGGCCATTCAATGGTAGCCTTGTTGTTAGGTGTGTCCTTATGAACTTGTTCTACCCCATGTGGTAAACAAATTCCATGGTCATTATGAAATTTTTCTACCCCGAGTGGTAAACAAATATCCTAATATACTTGTTTTACCCCGAGTGGTAAACAAGATCTTGATGGTGCAAGGAGGATCAGCCGAATTCACCTTATGCCTAATCTATCTCACATTTCTGAAACGATAAGTATGCATTAATTTATTTTGTTCAAGTGTTGAGTTCGGTTCATTTAGTTCAGTTCATTATGTTCAGTATTATTCATCAACTTAACTGTTATATGACTTGCCTAATTCACAATTTCAGTTAAGTCCAATCATATTGATTGATACTGAATTATTGACAAGAAACGAATTAAACATAAGTCATGAAAAAGAAAGTTAATATTTCATTCATAATTAAACAGTTACATAAAAAGAGAACATTTTTACACAAAAATCCTAAAACTAGAAGAAATCAGTAATATCTTCAGGCATTGTCTTCGCCTTCGGAAGAATCAAGCAGAGCTGGGTCTAGCTGGGCTACAATTAACTTCTCCTTGTCTCGACCTCTGCAGACCTCGTAACCTTCGGAGTAGACCTTCAGAATTTTTACATTCAATTCATCAGAGGCCCGATACTCAGTCTGAATCTGCTTACGCAGTTCTTCTGTCAAGGGAGGACCTAACTCCTTCAAGGCATTCAGTTTATCTTGGAGCTTCCGGCGCCTGATCATATGTCTTTCCTTGTCCTGTTTGGCCTTCACCTGAAGTTCATCAACTTGTATTGCCAGGCTCTGATTGGCTATAGCAAGTTCTTCATTATTAGCCCTTAGAACTTCATTATTGGCAACAAGGTCGGCGTTCATACTGGTCATATCTTGCTGACTAGCCTTAGTCGTCTTCAACTTTTCTGCAGACGCTTTCAGTTCTCCCTTGGATGATTTATGCTCTTCTTTGGTCTGAGCTAAATCCTTCCGAAGACATTCGTTGTTATACATGGCATCGTCATAATCACTTCTTGCCTTTGCCAGAGCCGACTGGAATATAGCATTTTCTTTCCTTGCAGCTTCTTCTGCAGCTTCGGATTCCAGATATTTAGGACGTAAACGTCCAAAAATAGCGTTGGCCTGTGCATATTCAGTGTTAATCAATCAGTTTCAGATATATCTGATCCCAACATGAAAAGGAGTGTAAAAATCGAGAAAGCAAACTTACATGTGCTATATAACTCATGCCTTCATCGAGCATATCCCCGATCAAGCGGTCATCGAACTTGTGATCGTCAGTATCCCGAATGAAGGCATTGAAGAGATGGAAAGGGAAGTTGGCATTATATCGAGGCCATAGGGTTGGCGAGGCCATAACATCATTCAGGAATTCATAGGATGAAGGCCTAGGAGGGGAGGGCCTTGGTCGTTCAGGAGATAACTTGGGCTGATCACGAGGTGGTGAGGGATCCAGGTATATATTCTCAGGAGATGGCGATCGGATTGGAGTGGGATTGTGTGGCGAAGATGGGGAAGAAGCCAAACTTGGATGACTGTCAGAAGGATGTTTTCTCTTCCGGGATAGTGCTGGAACGATTTCAACTTATTCTTCCTCGTCAGAAACTTGAATCTCAACTGGAATTGTTGGGGGGAGTTCAGTTGAAGAGGGAGGTACTCTGAGTTCGTCAGTGGTTAGGGGGTGACTTTGGTTCTTAATTTTTTGACTCGAAGGAGTCGTTTTCGATCATCTACGGGTTGATCGAGTAGACTCCCTCGGCGGGAATTTGGATCGGTAGTTGGTGCAGGCTCGGGAATAATTTCCGTTTCTGGGATGGGTTCAGAAGAGGTTGGAATGGAAATTAATCGGGGTTTTCGGATGGCCCTCTTCTTCCGGCGAGGTTGAAGAGTCTCTTTTGGAAGGGGAGGTTCATCAAGTTCTGGTTCATTTATTTGAGGTTCAGCAGTGGTTGGGTTTTCTTCGGGAGAAGCTTCTATCAGAGGAGTTTCAGCAACTTCCACTGATTTGCCAGAAAGGAAATCTTCAAATTCTTTTATTTCTGAGGAATTCGGTCTGATCAAAGATACTACAAAAAGTAGCAGTCTTACATCAGAATTCGTATCACATCGATTTTTACATATTTATAAGATAAATCAGTACTTACATTTGTGGTCATACAACCACGCCTGTTTGGAAAAAAGCCCATAGTTCCACTTTTCCTTCGGGAAATTATCGAAGAGTTCTATCATTTCAGCTTCGCGCTCTTCAAGGATATCTCCAAAGTCGGCAGAAACTTTATCTTGAATAGACTAATCTGGCAAAGAAGCAATTTATGGCCCCTTGATGAAGAACCAACCCCTTATGTCATCCCTTGTTGCTGGAGGGGGTAGAAACCAGGGATCGTCTTTCGAACTCTTCTCCTGCCTTCGGCGATTGTTTACCCAGGACTTTAAACCCCTTTTTCGGGTCTGACTAATCTTGTAGATGGTAAAGAAGAAATCGAGAGTGGGTTCGACACCTAGTTCGTGGCAAAAAGCAATGAACGCTAAAATGTGGATGTATGAGTTTGGAACAATTTGGGTGAACCCAACACTGATAAACCCTAACTAGGTCACCAAGAAAGTATGGAGAGGAAATTGAACCCCCTTATCGAGAATAGTCACTGGAATGGCTGTCCATCCTTCAGGTCGTTGGTACATTCGCTCCTCGAATCTAGGAGTTCTCACCAGATGGGTGTCTGCGATATGGCAGCGAGCCCGAATCTTCTTCAACTCAATTTCGGTGACCGTTGATGGAGTATTAGCATGGGGATAATGTTCTTTGCTCCTGAAGAACGCGAAAGAAGTAGGAAAAGATTTTGGAGGCGGGGCTTTGTTCCCAAGAGTTGTTGCCTTAGGGTTTGAACTCGAAGCCTCCTTATCAGGGCTTGGATTGGGCAGAACAGTATTGATTGGGGTTACACGAAGAGGAGAGTTCTGATTCGAATTTAGGAACACCATTTTTTAGGTTTTGCAGAGAAGGGAAAAGAAGTTCAAGAGAGAAGAAAAGAACTCAAGCGTCTGAAATTCAAATTGGCAGGTAAAACCGTCAATTTGGGAGAAATTTACCTTTTATGCTGATGGTTACACAGTACACGAGGGCAGCACATTTAATTGTTATCCATCATGACGAATTTGGAAGGGTCGCGTCTAAGAGAAGTCTCAAGTATTTACCAGATTGGGCTTTTCGTATTTGATTTTCGGTTTTAATCTACCTACCTTATTATTCTGATTTTTTTTACCGTTTGGGCCTTGGTAGATGTCAGTTTGGGCATCTTTTGATCATATCAGATTCTTTATATCATGGACCATTTATAGTTTTTCATTAAATATTCTGTTTAATAAAAAACTAGGGAGCAATGTTGGGTCATGATATTTCACCTATTGGGCCGAACAGATTGGGTCTATTTGGTTAGTCCACCAGGTCATCGTTAATGGACCTTAGAGTTATTGGGCCTAGTCATTATATTATTGCTGTTAAATCTTTATAAGATCGGGTCGGGTTAGTGGGTTGACCCATTAGATATTAAATATCTCTATTTTTGACCGGTAATGATGAAAAAGCATGATGGTTGACTGATATATTTGTCATGCATTAATGTGGATGGGATCCGGGGACGACCGGCAGTAGGAAACAGTGACCACAGGTAGTGGGTGGGCTGTGTGCAGTCTGCAGAAACCATCAGGATCAGGGGGTTGTGTCAGACAGTAGTGGGTGACACGATAAATCGGGCTAGATAGTATAACATAGCAAGGAAGTCTTCTAAGTAAAGGTAACTGATAATTTTATCTCTTTCAATACACTAGATATTTTATCCTCCATTGTTAACCCTTGTAATCGGCTGTACTGACTCTCACGCTTGAGTTATCACCCGACGGTCGAAGCCGTCAAGCTTTTAGTGTTGACTGTGTTTAGTGTGCAGGATCAGAGCGTCTTACGTGATTGGGACGTGACAGAAGATCTTGGCGTTAACAACGCGAATAATATTCTGTACTAGTAATTCATTTATTGCCAAACCAACCTAAACTATTGTTTATAACAAAAGGCAAAATATTTTATTAACTGAGATATGAAACTTGAAAATTCAAAAGTCTTCTACTGTCATGCAAAATAAAAATAATATTACTATCACATAAAAAAGAGTTATATAATAATTACATATAGACATATATATTGTGGGTTTTCTGCCTGACATATAGAGCCTGCAGTATGCATGTGTGTAACATTATTTCAAAAATAATTTTCTAGCTGACATATAGATGAATCCAACCTAGTGGTTAATAGTAGGAAATGGCTAATTCAGGACATATAGATGAATCCAACCCAGTTGCATACACTATTGCAACAATCTTGCTAACCAGATAGTACTATCCATACTTGAACCTCACTATTATAGTAAACACTGTTGATTCATTTATATTTTCCCATAACACTCGAGCTTTTTTTTCTAAATATCTAAAAATTTCTCAAATATGGAATGGTAAAAGAAAGTCTATATGTCCACTGAAATAATTAAACCATTTTGTTCTTAATAATGATAATTAGTGAACTGGTATTGATTCCTCCCAATTGGATTAGTAAAAGGCTTTTTTTTTTTTTTTTTTCTGTATTCAACTGAAATTTAACATTCAAAATCTTATAAATAATTTTTTTATCGTTGAATCACGAGGAATTTAATCTTTTCAGATAACCAAAATAGACAAAAAAGCTTTACCCTTTATTCTGGCAACTAAATCTTTAATTGGTGGTGAGTGATTAATCTATATTAGATTCGGTTGCTATGAATTTAATTTTATAATAAATTAATAAATTGATGAATATACTGCTGGCACTCAAAATTTATTTCTTACTGACGACTAACATTCTCCTCTATGGAGTATATTATACCCCGACTTTCTTACCATCGTATTTATTGTATAATATAAAATAAAATAAGAACAGGAAAATCACTAAAAATCACAATTAATCCACAATGGTTCATCGAACTGACCCATCATCTTATCCCCAACCACCTCACCACCCAAAGTCAAACGCCCCAGATCCATTTCATTCCCCGGGTACCACGCTGGCGTCCCGTTCTCGTACCCGTTCCACGTCAGCCTCTTCAATCCACTCCCGTCCAGCCTCGCCACGAATAGCTCACCGTACGGCTGGAACTGATTCGGCAGCGACACCGGCTCCGCCGTCACTCCGCCCAAGTTCGCCGTAAACACCATCCACTCCCCGTCCGCACTAAAGCAAACGTGGTTTATCCTCTCGCTGTCTGCCTCAGATCCTGCCACGTGGATTCTCTTTAAATCTGTACCGTCCGGACGAATAAAGTATATACTGAATTTACTCACGTCGTCGGGATTGTGTCGGTTTGACGAGAAGGCGATGAGCTTCCCGTCAGGTGACCAACTCGGCATGGTGTCAATCCATGGCCCTTCCGTTAATTGCCGGATTCCGCCGTCAAATTCTCCGTTCACGGCATCGACTATGTATAAATTCTTATGGCCTGAACGTCCGGATCGAAACACAATGTATTTCCCGTCCGGTGAGCATGATGCGAAAGCATTGTTCCCCGTATCTTCTCTCGTAAGGATCTTAACATCAATTGGAATTTCTTCGCGACTATCCGTTAGATTTGCGGGATCGAATGAAATTCTTGCAATCTGGACAGTTGCTTTTACCGTCTCAAAAATAGGTCCGATCGATGTATAAATCACGTTGTTCTCCGTCGGACTCCAGGAATTGTAAAATGCTATTCGGTCTTTCAACAAGGTCCATCTTTTCGATCCGTCCGATTTAACGATCTTTACGCCGGAATCCGCTTCTAAACCGTGATTATATGCGATTAAATCCCCGGCAGGTGAAAAAGCAGGAAACGATCCGTTGATTCGGAGCATTCGCAGGCCATCAATGGGAGACGATACGGGATCCAGGTATGGCATTATCGACTCTACGGCGGAAGACTCTCCTCGGAACCGGTGATAACCAAGAAAACCAGAATCCGGCGAGATAAATGGATTGTAGTGATGGAAATTAGGATTTACCAACTCAGTGACCGGATAAAATTTATGCAAATCAACATCGAAAATCTCAATGTGACGATAATTTTTATCACGCCGCCGAGTGGCGACGATGATTTGATTGCTGTTTGGCATGGCGGCCGGAGTAAAACAGTGTAGACCGGGTGGGGTGATCCGAAGAGGAGCGTAAGATTGGCCCGACATCTCAAAACTATCAAGTAAATCGATTCGGAAAATGCTCCACCATCCATCATCGGCTAGCCGGTGGAAGTAAATGGTGGAGTCACCGGCCCAGGTGGGCCAGCCTCCGTGTTGGCACACGATAGTGCGTTTTTCCGGGTCGGATTGTCGGAAGACGACTATATCTGTTTGAAGTTGGTGAAATTCACCGGACCATGGACGAGAACCATACGATGCGATGGCTATAAATTTTCCAGTTATTGAAATTGAAGGACTGTAATCAACAGAACCTTTAGGCGTCAGCCGGATGATATTTTTATCATTTTGTAACTCCGTAATATAAAGAGCAGACCAGCTTTTGAACAGTTTATCGGCTGGCTCGTGAGCTGAAATGAAGTATAGCCGTCCATTTCTGATTATCGGACGATCGTGGAAGGAGCTTTCCGGTGCCGACGGGAGAAGTTGCGGTTTGGGAATTCCGGCGCGGATCAAGTGAATTCGAGATGAGCCGGTTCTCTCAGAGACGCAGACAATGGAGTGATTATCATCAAGGAATTGGGCGTTAAAATTGATGGAGATTCCGTCGGTGAGGCGGCGCTCTGAGAAAGTGGGTTTGGTGGATTGGACGAGAATTTTGGGGAGATTGACGGAGAAGACGTCGAAACCGTACTGGGGTCTGCCAACAGTGGAGAAGATGATGGTTCCTTTTGGACTATTCTTATCCGCCATTGATGTGGAGAAAGAGTGAGAAGAGTAGTAGGACTGTTGGAGTAGTGATTTGTGATTGTGGAAAGTATGGTAGTATTAAAATGGAAGAAGCGGCGAGTCGACAGTTAAATAGAGAGCTCGAAATTAAGGATTGAGGGGGAATTCCATTATTTTTAAGTTAGTATTTATTTGGATGCGTATGGAGTGACTCTTTTCCATTACTACTACTAAAAATAAGACACGTACGTGATTGTTTTTAGCTTATCCTCTTCCGCAGTGTCAGCTTAAAATCAGAATTTGATGAATCATTTTATTTATTTAGAGTACCGGTACGCATAAAGTTTATTTTTTGATAAGTTGATTAATTGACTAATAGAATACTGATACATATAAAATTTTGTCTGCGTATCAGCACTATATTGATCAATTGACTAATTTATCTAAAAATAAATTTCATGCTAACCACTTCCTACTAGTAGTATTACTTTTCACCTGCTTCTTATTTAAATATTTACACAATAATTAAGTGAAAGCAATATCTGAGAATGAAATAAGAACATAGACCAGGAATAATAATAATAAGATAATAAAGTGAACTCTCTGTTATAAGCTAAATAAATTTATTTTATTCTTGTATATAGGAGGTTTACAAGTTTTACTCTGCTTATTTCAAAGGATTTAGATTATAATTTTCAAAATCCTACCTTATTATGAAGTTATTTGCTATATATATAATTCTCAGTTTTTGATCAAGGAAGTAACTTCAATTTAATTAATCAATATATATATATACATATATAGGGAGATGATCCGTGGAATACGTTAGCCAGAGGGACTTTTTCAACTAACGCTCATCCAGCCGTCCAAAATTAGAGTGAATGGCTAAGATGAGGGCCCAGCCGCTACTCCTCTAGCGGCCAGCCAAATTTTTTTTATTGGCCGCTACTCCCTCTAGCGGAGTAGCGGCCAACAACAAAATTTTGGCTTAATTACATTATCCTGATTATTTCTAATTATCTTTATAGTTATACTTATTAACAAATTATCCTTATACATATTACTTATTAATCAGTAAAATAAAATAATAAAAAATTATAAGGATAATTATAAGGATAATTATCCTTATAATTATCCTTATAATTATTGATTATCCTTATAATTATTGATTATCCTTATAATTATCCTTATAATTATTGATTATCCTTATAATTTTTTATTATTTTATTTTACTGATTAATAAGTAATATGTATAAGGATAATTTGTTAATAAGTATAACTATAAAGATAATTAGGAATAATCAGATAATGTAATTAAGCCAAAATTTTGTTGTTGGCCGCTACTCCGGCCAGTCAAAGTGTTTTGACTGGCCGCTAGAAGGAGTAGCGGCTGGGCCCTCATCTTAGCCATTCACTCTAATTTTGGACGGCTGGATGAGCGTTAGTTGAAAAAGTCCCTCTGGCTAACGTATTCCACGGATCATCTCCCATATATATATATATATATATATATATAACTAAGGTACAACCAAATGAGGAGAAATATTTACTGAATATTTTTTTTATATATAATTTTTTATTAGTTCACTGATAATTATGCTGATTGAGAAGTATCAGCAACGGTTGAAAGTTTGCAAGAAATTTGACACAAATAAGTTTGAAAATATGACAATGAAGAAATTGGCAACCTCAACTAGTCCCCATTATCTAATAATATCTACCCACCCATGACTCGATCAATCAAAGAGAGCTAAGCAATAAAAGTCACGACACCAGATATTTTGTCCTTATTTTTTTTTATCTGTTGTGTCTCCCACTTAAATTTTAATATTTAATTTTTTATTTAATATTAATTAATTTTAAAATTAAATAAAAAATTAGATATCAAAATTTAAATGAAAGAACACAAAAAAGATAAGAAAAATGAAGACAAAAAATCTACTCTCTAAAAGTCACACTCGTATTCTATCTTATCTTTGGCGGCCTTGCTTGGAGACCAATTAAGACCACTCCACTATTCCTTCCTGTTCGTGGAAAGTCTATCTTTATTGAAAGTGATTAGCATAAAATTTATTTTTAAATAAATTGGTCAATTAATTAATAGATTGTTGATACACAGACAAAGTTCTATGTGTGTCAACATTTTATTGGTCAATTAACCAATTTACTAAAAATAAACTTCATATTAACTGGATCCATCTTTATTATTTGTTTCTTGTAAAATATAATTCCCGAGACAAATAGGTAATCCACATATCATGTCACCATCATTTGTATTGAGATTTATGCTTCTACATTAAATAAATTTTAAAAGCTCTATTTATATTTTAAAAGTCTAAAAATTAAGCTTATCTATTCATGTGCACACATCCTTGAGCTAAGGTTAATCAATCATCACATATTATCATTGATACTCCAGCTTTGAGTTTACAAGGTTGGGAAAATTTTATAATCTCATAGTCTATCTTCGAACAAAATTATTTAATTTACTCCTCTTCACTACTTCACTTAAATAAAAGACTAATTATAAAATAAAATAGTTTGTATTGATATTAAATTAATATAAATATTTTTATTCTATCTATTATTTTCATAAACAAACATTAATGGGGAGAAAATTATTGTGATATTTCACATGAATTCAACATCCGATAAATTTAAAAGTGTAGATATTTTAATAAGTATAGTGGAGAGTTTCAACTAAATATGTTAATATTTTTGTTAAAGAGGTAATTCAACATACTTGTTGAGCCGCTCTACATGGGTCTGCACTGCATTGACGATAAATTGATGTGAGATGAATCGTATAATTGCGCTACAAGTGGTATCACAATCCATGGTTCGATGGGCACTGGCTAGTATTATACTCCATGGTAGAGCACTTTCGCAAACTACGTGTTACCTAGTTCACATGGTAATGGTAGATCAAATAGAGTTAGAGTTAGTTGGAGCAAGGGATCACTCTTAGTCAGGTGGAGTTAGCAAGAGTTAGTTGGAGCAAGGGATCAGGTGGAGTATTAGAGTCGAGCAGGGTTCTTGAAGGACTTAAAGATGGTGTGATCTTTTGAAGGACTCAAGATGACGTGTTCATTGAATAATTAAGAGTGTAGATGTGTTAATAAGTATGATGAATTCTCAATTTAATATATACAAAGGTATGCATCTATTTATTGTCATTGATGATAAATCGATGTAAGATAAATGGTTGGATTTCACTGCAAATATAACCGTCTAATAACTAACCTCCAAATAATAGAAAATCCGAATTGATTTAATGAAACGCATAATAAGTATACATACTCAGTTGTTTATATTTTTCCACAGAGGCAGCCGAACCATGATTTAATTATGCCAGTATTCACTATCGTCCGATTGGCCTAAGAAGGTTCTATTATTTGGTTGCTATAATATTGCTCTCCATTCTAAATAAGACATACTTTTTTTTATTATTGATTTTGAATTTTAGTATATGTTTTGCTTAATTACGACATATTTTGATCAATATACCAGAAAAAACATTATAATAGATTTTATGTTTACAGTTGGAAAGTTTCTGAATCTATTCAGAAAAGGCTGACATTTGGTGAAATCCAAAGGAAATACATATAGTACTCACTTGCTTAATTAAGGGGAAATAAACAAAAATAACTCTATGCGAACACATAAATTTTACAGAATAATTACAACAAAAGAATAAAAAGAATTTGTTCCTTATAATAATTAGAGAGTACAATTCATTTATTTGCTAAAATAAATTTCTTTTATTTTTTCGGTCTAATTACCATGTCCAATTTATCTTTTTGCATATAAATGTTCAATAAACAATAACCTTGAAAAAGGGAAAAAAGAAGCATGAGACTTGGAAAAAAAATGAAGCATGAGTGCTTAATTAGGATTTGATGGATTCTTTTACCATGAAGTTAACTTCATAATAAGTTGGTCAATTGATCAATATAGTGTTAACACGGAAAGATAGATCACCTCCCGACCTGCGTGTCAACACTATATTGATCAATTGGCCAACGTTAACTAGCTAGTTTCAATGCTAACCACTCCCGGATTTGGCTCTCCTTCATTACACATTTCCTCCAATTTCATCTAATACACCATTTATTTGATCTTAATAATTTTGTTACTAATGATCAAAATATGTTAATAAATCTTACAAAAAATTAGAATATAAAAAATATTTTCGCGGTTAAAAGTCTAAAAGAATTTTCATCCATTGAACTTTTGATGAAAAATTCACATGTTCATCAAATAATAAAAAAAAATATTATATTTGAAATAATTATATATGATATCCAATATAATAAATTAGTTGACCGGCATCGATTTCAATTATAAAAATATGATGTATTGGATGGAATTAGAGAGAATGTATAATATTGGAAGGAGATGGTATATATCTAGAGATCGATCGAGTGGGTTTTAAATTTTACTAATAATTAATCTTGCCAGAAAAATTCAAAGCCGGACAAACCTCAAGTTTACAAATAGTTGTAATTAATTACAGCTTCACGCGTCCGGCGTCTAGATTTTAAAAACATAAATAATAAAATTCTAGCATTGCAGGTCGATCTTTAGTGTTATAAATACACAAATTCCATAACACATATATACGTACGTCGTATACACATGATCAGCTTCCTTCGCAATATTTTCTTTAATTTGGTCAAGTTATAAAGAAAATTGTTACAATTAATCTGAAGTACTTCTCAAGAGATCTAGCTAGGCACAAATTTTTCTCTCTCTCGATCGATCGAGCTCACAATGAATTGTAACCGTTCAAATTTCCTTGTACTAGCGCTGATCTCTTGTTTGATTTTCTGTAATAATGTATGTGCCAAGGGAGTTTCGTCAGCACTTAAGATCGGATATTACGGCAGAAGTTGTCCGTCTGCCGAGGCAATTGTGAGAAATACAGTTAACAAAGCAGTGTCGATGAATCCAGGCATAGCTGCAGGCCTCATTAGGTTGCATTTCCATGACTGCTTTGTCAGGGTACGTACGTGCGAATTCATCAATCAACTAACATTATTCTAAATTCTAATGCATGCTTCAAATTAATTCGATAATTCAATTATTAATTGCTTAATTAGCTGCTTCATGCATGAAACTTCACTAGAAACTAACTCCTGACCAAAACACCACGTACCTCAATCGTTCTATAGAGGAGTACGTTATACACGTACGTAGAGTACTGTAATTAATTTAATGTAAGTTTAATTACTTCTTATTCATATATATATATATATATATATATATATATATATATATATATATATTTATATATTTCAGGGATGTGATGCTTCTATACTATTGGAGGATACAACACAAGGAAAACAAGCTGAGAAATCTCACCCGGTCAATAACCCTAGCCTCCGAGGCTTTGAGGTGATTATTGAGGCTAAAGCTCGAGTGGAGGCCAAATGCCCAAAAATTGTATCCTGCTCCGACATACTTGCTTTCGCCGCCCGTGATAGTGCCCTCAAAGTAGGAGGGATAAACTATCAAGTCCCAGCCGGACGTCGAGATGGCCGTGTTTCATTAATTGACGACGTCACACAAAATCTCCCTCCACCTTTCTTCAATGCCAAGCAACTACGAGACGTCTTTGCGAGAAAAGGGCTGTCTCTCGATGAAATGGTAACACTCTCTGGTGCTCACTCCATCGGTGTCTCTACTTGCTCTTCGTTTTCAGACCGTCTCTATGACTTTAACAAAACACACACTCAAGATCCTTCTATGGATCCAAAATATGTAGCATACTTGAAGAAAAAGTGTCCCCCGCCGAGTAATGTTACTACAGGCCGCCGTGATCCCTCGGTTCGTCTTGATGGTTTAACGCCTAATTATTTGGATAATAAATTTTATACGGGATTAAGTTACAAACGTGGGTTGTTGACTTCGGATCAAACGTTATTGAGCAGCCCCTTAACGGCTAAGATGGTGGTGTACAATGCAAAATATGGTTCAGCATGGGCGGCTAAGTTTGGGGCTGCAATGGTGCGTATGGGTTCCATTGAAGTCCTCACCGGGACCCAGGGCGAGATTAGAAACAACTGTCAAGTTGTCAACTAACTAAATTTTCAATTCTTTTCTTGCTACGTACTGCATTTAATCTGCATATATGCATGAAATTTTATTATTGTATTAATTAAAGGTGCATGTCATGTCATGTGTGTTGCATGAAATTTAATTATTATTATTATTATTATTATTATTATTATTATTCTATGACATTAATATATTAAATTGAAAGAGAACGATATTAAATCTCCTAACAAAACTATTTTGAAAGAGAGAGAGAGAGATTGAATGGTGTGGGATATAATATATGCTCGGCGGCAGGGTGTGAATTAATAACTATGCAAAAATGGAAAAATAAATATTTGAAAGAAATTAATTAGGAAGGTCAGTAAAGAAAGATAATTAATTAGTTAA
Source organism: Panax japonicus (assembly GCA_020205505.1). NCBI lineage: Eukaryota > Viridiplantae > Streptophyta > Magnoliopsida > Apiales > Araliaceae > Panax > Panax japonicus. The sequence goes on along the minus strand of CM035110.1, from coordinate 86,409,202 downwards.
CGTAGAATTAATCACTAATAAATAAATAAATATTCTGAAAAAGCATGCATATTACACTGCATTCAAACACAAATAAACTTGACCTTTGCTCCGACTTCCACACATAGGATTCCAAATTAAAATGAGATCTCCCTAGCTCACAAATTAATTAATTATTTAATTCTTTAGTAAACATATATCAATAAATGAACTATAAATAGAAATATAGCATATAAATTCCTTGTCCTTAGCACGCAGCTTGAGCTGCATGTGATGCAGAAATTAATTGTATATTTTTTTCCCGCAAGTTTGGCCGTAAATGGAGTTGCTGATAGGGCGTGATCAGATTCAAACGCGGAACCAGGGGGCGGGGGGGGCAGTTGCCCACGGTAGCCGGATGCCGGCAGGCGGCAGGGGAGCAGCCGAGCAGGGGCGGGGGACAGCGGCACCGACGACTGCGGTCTGTGAGAGTTCTTTCCGATCATCTACTTGCGAAACTGCATTACTGCAATAATATGAATAATCGAAGCTGCAATAGATCCAAAACGTAGCAGAAGCATCGACCTTGGGAAGGAATAATCACATATATATACCCCTGATTCAATCATCCAAAAGAATAACAATCAAGTTCAGATTGTAAAATGAGAGATAGACAGCGATACCTTAGAATTGAGATAGAGAGTCGGTTGATTTCTGAGAATTGAGATAGAGAGTCAGTTGGTCATTAATTGATAGATAGATTATGTATGCTTTTAGGCTATAAATCAGTTAGCTTTTGACTGAATTAGTGACATGGAGTATAGTTGTTAGTGTGCGGAGTAATAAGGATGACGAATTCGGGTTAGAACACAAAGAAATGATTAAGAAATCTGATTGTTAAAATGGCGCATATAACATGTTCGTTAAAAATCCTCTTAGGACTGTTTTGTTAAAAACTAGGAATTAAGCAAAGCCAAGACCTAAACTATATACATATATGTTTTATATATCTAATTAAAGAGCTTGTGCAAATCGAATCATGAAAAGGCATTTTAAAATCAAAATAAAAAATTAGCGTGTCCGGTCATTTTTGGTACCTGTTATGACCTGTGAAACGAATTTAAAAAATTTCTAGAGCCGATTAAAATTTTTTGCCCCCCTACAAAACCGCTCTGGTTCCGCCACTGATCAGATTCCAATACTCCCATGCATATTCTTCTTCAAATTCTTGTAGTACTGATTGTCTAAGCAATCCGGGCCGGTTAAGTATATCTAGACTCACCTTACGGATGACGCTCCACTTTTTCTTCAAAAAAAGGCATATTTCCGTGCCCTCTATTTCAAATGAAATGAAGAATCATCATTTTTTGTATATTTTTCATCATATATCTCTTTCTCTTATCATCGTGATGTCATATTTCAACAAATTTTAAATCTGAATTATAAAAAAGATCTCTCCAATACATTGAAATGGAGAGGATTCTAATTCGTATTTCGAATCCAAAGCCAGATGAGTGGCATTGAATGATGAGTTTTTAGAATAAGGTTGTGGAACGTATAGACATAGTAATATTTTTTCTAATAAAGTTGAAATCCAACTTCGATCGTTACTTATGTTTTTAACTTGATAAGATTCCGGACGGATATTTCGGTGGATTATGCCGGCATATATATATATATATATATAGAGAGAGAGAGAGAGAGAGAAAGGATCTTAGGCGGACCAACAGATGGACCAAAAGGAACACGCGGGTCAAAGGCTGAGATCCGGGTCACACGCGGGTCAAAAAGAGACCATTTCCAAATGAAATCGAGACGAATTTCACAGCTGAAGCAAACGAAGCAAAGAGATCCTCTCAATTATATCCATTTCGCGAATTTCGCAGATTTGAAGCAAAGAGATCTCATACTCTCTCACCTCAAACTCTGCCCAAACCTGATGGCCTGCGATGGGTCTGCTACTGAGGATGTCAGTGGGGCAGGGATTATTTTAACAAGTTCAGAGGGATTCAAGATGCAGCAGACCATCAGGTTTGGGTTCAGATCAACAAACAACGATGTGAGGCCAATTGACCAACGACGTCGTAAACTACGGATGCCAAATGACTTCGGGACAATTACTTCGGGAAGGATTCGACTACTGAGAATCCCTTTGGGAGTTCAGGATCGAATTTGGCTTGGGGAAGTATGATCTGATTTAAGTTGTGAGATTTGAAAGGAGGTGAAGAATTTGGGGGATAGGTCATAATTCTTTTCTCTCGACAACAAATAATCTTGCATTAAACCGAATTCTATCTACTTTGCTCATGATTGAACTGAAGGCGACGACAAATATATGGAATCTATAATATATATTATAGGATAAATCTAAAAGGTACAAATTATTTCAGAAGACATCAAGATTCTGACGATGAATTTGTTCAAATTCAGGATTTTCATCACTTTGTTTAGTTCTATAACCAAAGATCCCTTCCTTATTTATTGGTATTGTCCCCATGAGCCCACTTCGACTGGACATAAAACCCACTATAAGCCCAAAGAGTAATCAAAAGAAGCATAGCACTATTCGGTTGCTCCTAAACCAATTAGTACTGAACCCACTACTAGATCGACCTTCTCTCCCTGGTGTTCGGCTAGAACTTAATTAATCTTCGAAACGAAGGAGAATTCTTAGGACTTGATCGCGCAGATAACGAGGACTTCAACTGTTGCCTCCCTAAATTTCTCTGCAAATCTAAGTCTATTATTGTTATTCACGTCCTCCATCATCACACTAGAAGGAAATTAAGAGCAAGGGAATGTGAAAGAAATTAAGGAAGGAAGAAGACACTTGAAAATTAAAAAAAATTGAATTTAGCCAACATTTTTAAATTGACCAATCATACTTAACGTCTACAGTCTAATACAGACGGAGACTTTTATAAAGAAGGGTATGTCGTCGCTTATAAACTTAGATTCTTTTTACAACATTTGCTATGAATCGGTCCAATAAATATATATATATATATATAACATTTGCTCCGGCAACCCGCTTGTTTTTTTTTAAGTTCGCTGATGGTCCGTTTTTTCAGTTCGCTTTAGAAAGTTTCCGTGTGTGTGTGTGTGTATATATATATATATCCATTCTTCTAGTAACAGCTAGCTAGCTAGCTAGAACGTTCTTTTTCTATTACGCTGCATTTTCATTAATTGCCAACAGCTTGCGTTAAACACATCTACCAACAGCCAACAGCTTGCATTTTCATTTGATCCCTACCCAAGAGAAATTAGAAAACAGAAATCTACTGAATTAATTTGGCGAAGAGACAAATGTTCAATGTATTTTGGTAGCTCTGTTAAAAGTGTTGCATGCATGCATGCATGCATGTAATTAATATTGTTTAATAGGTAGGTAACACGCTGAGCAAAGTGCACTAACTACGTACAGTTTAAGTTTGCTTCTCCCCCGATACCCTGCCATATGAAACATTTGTTAGCAAATAGCAATGCAATGCACGGATGATCATCAGTCAGTTACTAGGATCAACATTACGACTCTGTTCAAGTTGGTGGATTTCATATAGGTGTTATACAGAAGAAATGAAGCAGTAAAAGTCTGTAAGGATTTATTTATTTATTTATTTCCTGAAAATTAGCTACAAAAATCTCATTTACTTTTCCTCCTATATCCTTTTGGTAATAAAATTAACCTAAAAAGCACAAATAACTTCTTTACAGCTTATTAAATGTAAGACGACAACCTCACAAATGCACGGGGGAACATCCTTTTGAATATCGAGTCTTTTGCTTTAATAAGTAGTGCATATAGTCCATAACAGGGGATGTGAAACAAAGCCAAGCCAAAATACCTGCAAGTAGAAAAACATCAATCAATTAGATTATCTAAGATGTTGTTCGAGAAATAAAGGGAGAATAAGAGGAGCAAACATGTTACCACGCAGGCGCCCATGGAGTTGAAAGCTCAAGGAAAGGATAAGGCCACCTACGAGAAGGACTCCAAATCAATTTACAATTTTTTATTTAGTTGATCAAGTATCAGCGAGGGCTAAAACAGAGTAATAGTTTTACCAGGGAACTCCAAAAGCATGACTAATCCATTGGAAAACAATATAAGCAAAGCTCCACAACACAAAATATGTGAATCGGTACCAAGGAAATGGCTGAAACAGACAGAAGCAGCTTCGTTAATGATCGTGAGCAAAGGAAGGCTATGGAATCCAATGCCATAGACTAGTTTACATGGCGCATATGAGGTCTTCTTTAAAGGCATGGGATGACAAATTTGGTTGAACTTCAATACTTACAAGGCTATTGAAAGCAGCATCCAGAAGAAGAAAAATAACATTCACAGAATGCATGAGCCCTATCAACTGCCACATTAAAAAGAAATCAATAATTAGAAAAAAGGCAGAAGCAAATTCAACTATTAATTACAAGACGCAAGACTTGAAAAACTACATAGCCATATGAGTTCTGCCATTTACATAATTGTGCACAAAAGAATTCAACACAATCCTATAAATATGACTGGTTGGAATCAATGTTCGAAAAAGCGCTCGAGGCGCGCCTCGCAGCGAGGCGACTGAAAAGGATTGCGAGGCTTACGCCTTATCTGGACTAAGCAGAAAACACGCCATTATATGCCGAAGCCTGCGCCTCGTGGCGTCACGCCTTGAGGCGTCGCGAGGCGTACGCCTTGTTTTCGCATAAAAAAGACCTAATATCAGATCGACTTTTCAGAACTTACCTTATTGAACGCGAGACTGCCTGGACTTCTTCTTCTCCTTCGATCGAAAGTCGCGAGACTTCTACTTCTGGGCTTCTGCTTCGCGAGACTTCTCCTTCTCCTTCGATCGAGGGTCTGAGTTCTTCTCGCGAGTCGCAACTGACAGTGCATCTTCTCCTCGCGTCTGACAGTTGTCCTTCTCCTCGCGACTGACAGTTCGTCTCTTTCTTGTAGCGACTAACAGTTCTCCTTCGATTGAGGGTCTGAGTTCCTCTTCTCCTCTCGTCTTTCTTGTAGCCGAGACGCCGACTAAGTAGCGACTGAGTTCTTTCTTGAGGTTCTTTCTTGTAGCGACTGAGTTCTATGTTAGTTTTAATTGTTTTAGTTTTAATTGTAGCGACTGAGTTCGCAGTGTATAATTATAGTTTACAATTATAGTGTATAACAATTATACAATTATAGTGTATAACAATTATAGTTTACAGTGTATAACAATTATAGTTTACAATTATAGACTTATAATGATTTTTTAGACTGTCAATAACAATTGCTTTTATTATTATAGTGAATTAAGATTATGGGTAAGAAAGATCCTGCATGGAAATATGGCACCGTAGTCCCTGGAGTTAATAAGGCTCATTTATATGTGGAATGCAATTTTTGTAAGAAAAATTGCAAAGGAGGGATTACAAGATTAAAAAATCATCTTGTGGGAAATCATAGTAACGTCGAGGTTTGCAAAAAAGTATCAAGCGAAATGAAGGAAGAGATTGCTTCATATATGAAGAAAAATTTGGACTCCAAGGAGGAAAGACAAAGAGATGAAGCTGAAAAAATACAAAGTGGGTCTTATTATGGTAGTCATCCATCCTTGGGAATGGGAGGTTCAAGCGTGGGTAGTGCCTCCGAGAGGGGAGTCCGGGGACCCATGGACAGATTTTTTGTGGATGTTGATGCTGGTGATGATGATGCTATTACAAGGCGTACCGTATTTTCAAAGGAGGCTCGTAATGCAGTCTGTCTTGATATAGGTCGATTCTTCTTTGAAAACGGGATTCCCTTCAATGTTGCTGATAGTCCTTCATTTATAAATATGTGTCGATCTATTGGGAACTATGGCCGTGCTTTGAAACCCCCTACCCCATACGAGCCGGATATTGAAGGAGGAAGAGAAGACTACAAAGGCCTTTGTTGAGGAGGTAAAAAAGACTTGGGCACATACGGGGGTGTCAATCTTATCGGATGGTTGGAAAGATATTAGAGGAAGACAGCTAATAAACTTTCTTATAAACAACCCCCATGGAGCTGTATTTTTGAAATCTGTTGATGCATCTGATACAATTAAAGATGCTACTTTAATGTTTAAACTACTTGATGAGGTTGTTGAGGAAATGGGAGAAAACCTTGTCATTCAAGTAGTCACGGACAATGCATCTAATTATAAGGCGGCAGAGAGGATGTTAATGGAGAAGAGGCCACGGATGTGGTGGACACCGTGTGTCGCGCATTGCATTGATTTGATGCTTGAGAAGCTTGGAGAGTTGCCTCAACATAAAAATGCTTTGACAAAGGCAAAGAAGGTAATTACTATTATTATTATTTGAAAATGCTTTGCCGCGCATTCAATGAATACATGAATTATTATTATTTTTTTATTCATGTCATTATGTAGGTAAGCAACTTCATATATAATCATGGATGGATCTTGGCATTGATGAGGGCAAACACTAATAAAGACCTTGTTCGGCCAGCCGCCACTAGATTTGCCACTGCTTATTTAACTTTGCAGAGTATGCATAGTTTGAGACAGTCTTTGGAGGCTATGTTTACATCTAGGGAGTGGGCAACTTGTGCTTTGGCAAAAAAACCTGAAGGTAAGGAGGCGAGAAAAATCATACTGAGTGATAGAAATTTTTGGGGTAGCGTGGGATATGCAATTAAGACTACAAAACCTCTAGTAGGTGTATTGAGGATGGCAGATTCAGAGAAGGTGCAGGAAATGGGATTTTTATATGGTGCCATGGACAATGCAGAAGAAGAGATTGCAAAAAATCTGGATAATGAGGAGGGGGGCCTATAAAGAGATATGGAGTATAATAGATGTTAAGTGGGATAATCAGTTGCATCGGCATTTGCACGCTGCTGCATATTATTTGAATACTCAGTTTCAATATGAAGACAATTTCTATGCCAATGCGGAAGTTAAAGTGGGCTTGTACTCATGTATGGACAAGCTTATTCCTAACGCTGTGGAAAGAGAGAAAGCTAATTTGCAAATGGATGCATTCCGATTGAGGCAAGGATTATTTGGCTACACAAATGCCAGAAACACGTGTAAGAAACGTGCTCCCGGTAAGTACCGTTGATTAATGTTTGGTTATGCTTTCATTTTGATTAAACGTGTACCAGTAAGATTGACATATGTTTTAATATTGATCCAGCTGATTAGTGGATCGCATATGGAGATGAAGCTCCAGAATTAAGAAACTTTGCAGTGAAGATTCTGAGTTTAACTTGCTAATCTTCGGGGTGTGAGCGTAACTGGAGTACTTTCAGCCAGGTATTTATTAGATATAAATCATTTATTAAGATTTTATGAGATCTGACATTGTCACTAATGCTAAATTACTTGTAATATAGATACATACAAAGAGAAGGAATCGACTTTCTGCATCCAGGCTTAACTCTTGGCTTACATTATGTACAATAAAAAATTGAAAGATCGGCATATCAAGAAAAAGGCATTAACGGAAGAAGAAGATCCATTGGTTTTTGAAAATGTGTCATCTGATAATGAGTGGATTGCGGGGGGAAATGATGAAAATATCTCGGGACTGACTTCTGGGAATGATGATATGGAGGAGGGTGAAAGGGCTCATGGGAATGAGAAGACAGTTGGGGGAGAAGAGACGAGGGAGATTACACTTGGAGGGCAAGGGACTCGAGGAACAAGTAGTAATCAAGGAAGTCAAAAGAGAAAGAGAAACACTTTGCCATCAAAAACTATGTCAGAAGGTTAGTGTCATTACTTAAGTTGGCTTTAAAGTGTTCTTTAAAAAAATATATTCATTTGGATTAAATATATATTCACTTGTTTATTTATAGATAAAGGGAAGGGATTGCAATTGGTTGATGAAGAACCTGAGTTTGAGGATCTTAGCACTGACAATGAGGAGGATGACAGAGCTCTTAGATATGATGATGATTCCATGGAGGATCCTCTTAGTGATGATAGTGATGATGGTGATGGGGATGATGATCTAGGATTTGATCCATTATTCAAGCCGCTAGATACAAATGATACATTACTTACATAGTGATGGATGGTCACTATATAAGTACTTGATGATATTATGTTGTTTTGATGTTTTGTAATGATACATTACTGTGACGTTGGTTATTTATGTCTTCTATGACCTTATTTGTAATGATGAATTATTTTATGGTTTTATTAGTATTTTTTCATAATTTTTTGGGGACTTTTAGGTCTTTAAATCAAGGCTTCCGCCTCGCTGCGCCTCGAGGCTTACACCTCGCATAGCCCAGGGAAAAACGCCTCGTACCGATTTTAGCTTTTTCAAACATTGGTTGGAATTGGATTGTTTTACACTGCATAATTATGCACAAAAGAAAAATGTAGCATTTATGTTATTGTGGACAAAAGAATTCAACACAATTCTACAAATATAACCAGCTATAGCGACAATTTTGAATTTGAGTATTTTATTTATATGGCATTTTGCCTAAAGTTGGTCACCAGGAAAAGTTTAGTGCACCTGTACATGTCATTCCATAGGACCAAAATTTTAAGTTTACCATACCCACGTTATTCTCAAAACTTTCATCTATACATTAAATGCAGGTTCATAACAGGGTTAATTTTGTGTGATTGTGGAACCGGTAAGGTTAAAGTCATCTTAGTAGCTGCTGGGATTTTAGGCGTTTTGAAGTAAGAATAGGAAAACCGTATAAATGCTATCAGGAATCCAGGGAGAGGGGGTCAAAGTAAAGTTTTAGTCAATCATACAGCTCAAATCAGTAAAGGTTGAGAAGGTTGCTACAGAGTGGGTCATGCAACTGTTAAAATTCATCTGACATTGTTCCCATTCAACTGTCTTCCATCATTTTAGAGATGATCTTTCAGTATTATCCAGAGAAATATTTTTGTAAACATTAAAACTTCATTGCTGAAGAAAAACCATTACACGGGATAACTATCCATGCAATTTGGCAGATTAAAAACTGACACAGCATAAACAAAACAAATTTCTTCATCAGTGTTTAGCATTCAATGAAAAACAATCCAAATTTTGCACAAAAAAAATAAGAACTAGAAACCAGAGGCTTCAACCAGATATGCACGGGATTTTAAACAAATCAGGTAAGAGCAGAACTCACCATAGTAAGGCTAAAATTTTCCCCAGACATTAATGGAAGTAAAATGCACCAAAATACTATATCTGTTAGCATAACAGCACCTGCACAGGCCTGTAAAAGAGTAAAGATTAGCTTCAAACCAGTTTCAAAAAGCTCAAAACTGCAGAGTCACCGAAAATCTTATAATTCAAGAAAATTTTACAAGGATGAAAACTTTAATCCAATAAGCCTTATCACGTCTTTGCAATGAGAGCAGCCAGCTTCATTATATATATTTATATTTATATTGTTGTTAAGTAGGGCCGTTGTTTCTGTGAACTGTGAAGGCTAAGAACTTGGTTGACAAGAATTAGAGAAATTGTCTAAGTTAGAGCAGCCAATGCATTAAAGTTATATCAGACGTCAGACCCGTAGCAAATTTATGTCCCCGAGGTAATGGCTTTTCTTCTTTCATTTCATGATTGATGATTATAAATTTTTTAGAGTATTGAAGTATCATAATTTGCTTTACCAATTATAAGGCTACATGAAACAAAACTAAAATCACTCCTTGAAGAAAACCCATGTAGCAATGCAGCACAATCTTCTCGTACCTTTCCTTGAACAATCAATATCTTCAAGTACGCAGGGACATAACCAGAAATTTCTCCAAGGGAGGGCCAAATCAAAATATATCTAACACGGGAATTTTTCTTTCAAAAAGTTTTCTTCACAACAAGCCAAACAACTACTAGAAAATATCATAAAAGAAAATGTTGGCACCAAAAGTGAAATTAAAACAAGAAGAAAATAAATTGTCAATTGATCTTCTTAATTACTGTTCTTTAGATTTCATGAAGAGATTTTTTATTTTAAAAACAATTCTGTTAATTTTGGTTGGGCAAACTTATTTAATTTATTCGTGGATAATAATTAAGCTTTTGATCTAACTAGAATTCTACATATAGCAATTAGCAACACCATTTCTAAACATTTACATAATAAAAACGTAAATGTGGTAAATTAATGTATTAAAATTTCCAGCTGGGGTCAAGTGTGAACTACTTTAATTTCCTTCTCAAACTCCATTTTTAAACCTATATTCTAGGATGATTCCTAATTTAAGGAGGCGCCATGACCAATGCCTTCCCCTCCGTAACTCCATCTATGCAAGTAAAGATCTAAAATATTCTGGCACTGGGCTTCAAAACCTTTTCATCTTGTTCAGATACTTGTACCATATCAATAACCTATCACGTGTGAAATTTCCGGTAATAGATTATTAGAGGACTGAATGAAAGGATATAGCTTTCTGCATATCTGAGGATCACTCAATTCTCATGCAATGCTTATTACTCTTTTGCTGTACTTCCTAGTAAATGCATCAGGATCTATTTTTCGTTTATTAGTCAGCTCATGATACTCAGAAGAGAGAGATTCTGAGTTCATATCTAGGGGTGGGTATCACAAGCATACTCTCTATGGATAAATAGTAGCAACCAGAAAATTATCATCCTCTCTCTTGTCGGGTTAGAATAGCTTGTAACTGGTTAGTTTAACAAAGAAATCCAGAAACCTTTATTTGTGGCTTTCCAGATAAACTTCTTCTCTGTACTATATCAAGCGAGGCATAATAATGCGATTGTTTAACAACAATGACATTGGGAAAAAATAATTAAAAAAACAAGGGCGTGAAAAGACTAACATGATAAATAGATTGCATAAGATTTTCCAAAAATTCTGCTGGTTGGTCAATTTGCAACTTTTCTTTCCCCTTGATAATTGTGGTAGATTCATATTCACTCTTTTCAGAATCCTTTTTAAGGAACTTATCTCTCTCTGAATTCTGAACAACTGTTTTCTTTGAGTAAATCCAGCATCCACGAGCAGATATAATGATTCCAATCTACAGGTAGAAACCAGAATGCATATAAAGCACGATATTTGAGTGAGTATACCATCAATTGAAAAGGATATATCTCAAAGTAAAACTAACATTTCAAAAGAAAATATGGGATGCGGAAAAAAAAATGGATGCTAAAAAGTGTGCATACCACAAAGTAGACCAGCACCAAAACAAAAGTCCACCTGCATATCAGTTCAAAAAAGGAGACTAAAAAAAATTAGTAAATTATAAAATCAACTTCAATTGACAGTTGATTTTGTTGGTTTCAACTTTTTTTTAGTGCTGCATGTAGTTTGACTTATCTGTAAATAATACCTAAGAACCGTGTTCACTGGGATCAGATAGATTGTTTTTCGACTGCTCTCTTGTTTGGGATCTTTTAATGCTGTAGTGGGGATTTAGTAGCTTAGTGTCTATTCAATCTGAGGTGCATTTTTTGGAATGCATGAATTGAAATTAATCTATCTATGAGTTTCCTATTACCGTTTCGTTATCTGTACACATTCATTCCCCCACTCAAAGATCCATTCACCTAAAATCTATATTATGCATATAAATAGCCATGTTAGCGTTCAGCTCAACTTCGTCCAAAAATATGAAAGTCTTCTCTATTTTGAGATTGTTAGCGTTCATATTAGTGTATTGGAGATTAATTAATATAGCCAAGTCACTTATTCATATTTTGAACTTCTTTTCAATTTGTTTGGTCTGTTATTCCTCGCATCAAGGTATCTTTGGAAATTGGAATACAGTTCTTTTGGTTTCAATTTTTCTGCAACAAAAGGTTGAGACTATTGACACATCAAAAATGAACCTTTCTTTTCTGATTTCCAATAAATGAAGACTAAAAAGCAAAATTAACTCTCATATTTGTACCTCTTTTGCAAAACTCACCCTCCAACTTTTATTTTTGCAACTCTTCCTCCAAGATGTATGAATTGTGCAAAATTCACCCTTTATGTACTTTTTTTTTATTAAAAACCCTCGGATACTTAGATATTTGACTCCAATTCATCACTTAAAAATCTTACCTTTCAAGTTTCAAATACTCCTAATATTTAACTCAAACAAGTTTCAATTAGCAGAAAAAATCTCACAATACCAACATATACATTTGCAACATTAGATTGCCTAATTCATACATCTCATTCTCTACCCCTGTTATATGTCAATCAATTCTTATTTTATTTTGGGTTTGTCACCTTTGATGAATTTTTTTAGTGTTAGTAGTGAGGGAATTGATCGGCACATGTTATAATGTTAGTAGTGAGGGAATTGATCGGCACATATACATTTGCAACATTAGATTGCCTAATTCATACATCTCATTCTCTACCCCTGTTTATATAATCCATTTTCTTATAATGTTTAACAAAATGTTTAATGATACGGCACATGTTAAAAACCGAGAATAAGATTAATATTTTAATATATGGGTATTGCGTGCTAGACATTTACTAAAATATGACATATAGCAAATGTAGAGGGTGAGATATATGCATTAAGCAATCTTAGGATTTCAAATCCGATTGTATTGTGAGATTTTATTTATTGTATTTTTAATTTTTTTCCTAATTGGAAGTTGTTTGAGGGAAATAATAAGAGTATTCTAAAGTTTTTAAGTGAAGCATTACATGAAATAATTTGACTATGTGAGGATTTTTGTTAAAAGAATACATGAAGGGTGTCTTGGGAGGTGAGTTTTGCACAATTAATATATCTTGGAGGGAGAGTTTTGCAAAAATTAACCATTAGTTCAAAATTACCTAATTTTGACCGAATCTAGTGATTAACTATGAGAAATTAACATTTTCTTTATTAAAAATAAAAAAAATTAGTTTCATTATGTGCCCCTAAATCCCAATAACAACACAAGTTTTTCAACAACAAATTTATGAGAAGAGAATTGAAACTTTTTTATTAAAAAAATTAAATATGTAGTACTGCTACTGCAAAAATTCGGGGGGGGGGGGGATATTTCGTACTGGGTATAGAAGAAGAAGACGAAAGAACCGAAGGATTCGACAGTCTGATAGAGCAAGTAAGCCATGGAAGAGAAAGCAAAAGCTCTGTAGAGTAACAGCCACAGGGGATGGAGATTTCTCCAGCAGGGGAGCCACAAATCAGAAGACTTGAGCAGCTGCTGATCATCTCTTCTTCTTTCTTTGATGACGAGATTCAGTGAAATTATTGACGGAATAGTGAAAATGAGAGCACAAACTGGTACTTGCCATTGAAGCCAGTAATCTAAGCCCACTGCTGCTGCTTCTGGGTTGAAGTCCATTGATGATGATTTATTATTTCTTCATACTAACAATTTTCAGAAATGAGAAAACCCAACCCGAATACACTCTAGAATAATTTGAGGAAGAAAGACAGTGAGGTAGATGGGGATTGTTTGACTTATTTTGAATGGCTATGAAACGTGTTTCACACAATTAAATTAACAGAGAAGACAAATATGTTCGTTGACATATATTGGACCATAATTCATTTTATGGGGGCCTTATATAAGGCCCTTAAGCATAACTGTACCTATTTATGGACTGTTGACTGTAGGCTTGGACGTGTAATTATCCATAAATGCTAGGAGCAGAGTGATCCACAGTGACCAAAGAGCGAGAAGCCCATGCCAATGTGTGTGCATGCGTCAGTAAGTATAGGTCTAACTAATTATGCCCATGACAGACCTTCAAGTTTATTAAGTACTTATTATTACTTTTTTCTTTTTCAAAACGTACAAATGATTAAAGTTAATACTAATATTCATACACTAGCTTCAACATACATGTCAAGTAAGTAAACCATCAATTATACCCAAAACAAGCATTTGACAAAGTAAAAAATTAAGGATGAATCCGAATCTGCTCTCTAGCTTAGTTAGGTTTTGTTTAAATTGCTGATTTTGAAATATTTGCTTTCATTTTTATCATCATCATATTCATATATGTCTTCATTAATTCTGCAAATTAATTAGTACTCTCTTTTTTATATAAAATTAAACTACAATTTCGATTAGTTAATTTTAATTTTATCTTTGGCAATATTCTCCTTAACACTATTCAAAAATATTGTAGTAGAGATGTAATTAATTAATAATACCACTTCAAAATTAATGACATGTTAGAAAAATTTTATGTCATTTTATAATTTAAAAACATAAATAAATATAGCTCTAATCAATTAAAAGGGTAAGTATATTTTCAATTGAATAATGCTAGAAACACAAACTATTTTACAAATATTTTATAAATTATTGATGTGTCATACTCCACCTCAGCATATTGTGTGAGGTCGAATATTACATTGAAACAATTTGTTGATCAATATCCTGAGGTGGAATATGACACATCAACAGTTTGTAAAATAATTTGTGTCTGCAGCATTACTCTTTCCAATCTAGGGAAGAGAGGACAGAGGAGCGGGGCAGCGGTTGAGATGTAGATGGAGGACAAGCTATTTTACAAACATTTTATAAATTATTGATGTGACATACTCCACCTCAGCATATTGTGTGGGGTCGAAGATTACATTGAAATAATTTGTTGATCAATATCCTGAGGTGGAATATGACACATCAGCAGTTTGTAAAATATTTGTAAAATAAGTTGTGTCTGCAGCATTACTCTTTCCAATCTAGGGAAGAGAGGACAGAGGAGCGGGGCAGCGGTTGAGATGTAGACGAAGGAGGATGTGCATGCATATATATATACGGTCCGAATCTTAAGCTCACCCCTTATCCAACTCCCCCGAGCTCACCCCCCTTTAGCGACGGACCCGGTGACGGTTTGGTCATACAACCGTCGTCTATACTTTTAGCGATGGACAACATATAGCGTCGCTAAAAGTATAGACGATGGTTGTATGACCGAACCGTCGCCGAATCCGTTGCTAAAGGGGGTAAGTTCGGGTCCGTTAACCGTTGAAAATTAGAGTGAATGTGTAAGATCCCAATTTTTTTAATAAATATGATTTTTCTATAAATATCATTTTTGAATATTATGGAATGAATTTGATATAATGTTATAGTTGTGAGTAATTTTATAAATTTTGCTAAGTATGCAAGTTATAAAATATTCGATTGGTCGGGGAATATTCTTTTTGTCGGAAATATTCGTACAACGACACAATCATTGGTGGACCCCACAATGAAATTATTGTCAGATTGAGAAAACGACAAAAATATTTTATAAATAACGGCGGAGGTGTTACTGTTAAAACTTTTGAACTATTCGGTAGTAAAAATACAGTAATACGCGTGGTTGCATAGTAGCACACGGTATTGATTATTGATGCTTACGTGAGAAGTCACTCATTTATACTCAATTATTGCTACAGTAATTACTGCATCATATCTCCCATATTATTGATTCGATTATTGTCACAGTATCTTCTGCATTATATGTTATATAATTAAATCAATAATTGAGACGACAAAGTTATTCATATTATTAAATTGCAATATTTACAATGTCTATAAGTTCTGTCAAGGAGAGGTTTGGTCACCTAATTGCACGCCAATAGGGAGAAATCCTTATTGGAAAGCCCCCTCTTTCCTGGGAACAACCTGGTTGCTAAATATTGTGAGTTATAATATTAATGATGAATAAGTTCGTGTTGATTAAAGATGAATTTGATAGTTTCATTGTGTTGAGATTATTTGTGTTAGTAGAAATCGACATCTATTCCGATGATAATTGATGTATGGAGGTTATATTGTTCAATCGGGTATTCGAGAAACTTTTCGTGTCGGAGTACTATTCACAAGTTACTATTCACGAGTTACTATTTACGAGTTACTATTCACTCTAGTATTGTGCATTCGGGTATTTGGGTACAATATTATTCCTTGAGGAGATGTGCTAATTTTTTAGACCGTTGGTTGAAGTTATATTAGTGAATCAATATGGACCGCTGGTGGAAAGTTATAATAGTGAATCAATATGGATCGCTAGTTTAAAGTTTTAATAGTAAATCAGTATGGACCGTTGCTTTAAGTTTTAATAGTAAATCAATTTGAACCGTCCGTTTAAAAGTAAATCAATATGGACCGTTCAGGAATTAGTTATTATTCAATCCATTCGTCTATAAATAGAAGCTCATTCCTTCATTATTTCTTACGAATTCACTGAAACTCTAGAGAGAAAAATTATAGAGAGAAAGAAGAAGAGTATTCTGCTACTTCACTACTTCGATATTCAGTGTCTTTTACGGTAAGGGGTGTTATTCTTTCTTATTCATGAAGAGAACTTCTGTTATTCCATTCTTTATTATTCTGTTGGAATAACCTGTATACGCGGCATATCCTATACTTGGTGAAATCCTTATGTTATTACATTCTTTATTATTTTGTTGGAATATCCTGTCTGTGTGTTTTACGCCGGACCTGGTTCCGTCTTTATTATTCTGTTGGAATAACCTGTATACGCGGACTCCCCTATACTTGGTGGAATCCTTATGTTATTCCATTCTTTATTATTCTGTTGGAATATCATGTCTGTGCGTTTTACGCCAAACCTGGTTCCGTATTTATTATTCTGTCGGAATATCATGTCTGTGCGTTTACGCCGGACCTGGTTCCATATTTATTATTCTGTTGGAATAACCTGTCTGTGCTATCTATCACATGCTTGGTGATTTCTTTTGTTATTTCATTCCTTATTATACTCAGTTGGTTAAAGTTTTGACTTCTATACTCCATAAAATTAGTGAAATATCATTGATATTTGCGCTTCATCCAGTATCATTTCATGGAAATATTCTTTTGAACATTCTTGAATTTTACTCTATAAAGAAGTATCATGTTGACAATTTAGACGTTATTAGTTCCTGAATAAACTAATTCTTGAACTTGTTTTATTGAATTCTTATATCATTGTCATCATCCTCATGTTTATATTTTTTAAAGTCATCTGTGGCCTGTAGTGCATAGATGGACTTGGTATAATTATGACCAATGATTATTTGGTATAATCATGACCGTAATGTTACAAATGATGTGGTAAAAGTGCTTATTGGCCCGTAGTGCATTGATGGACAGTTGTTGGCATTATCATGACCATTGATGAATACACGAATATCCTTGGCCCGTAGTGCATAGATAATTTATGGTCGTGACTCTAATGAATATCATTGGCCTTAGTGCAGAGATGATGTGGATTATTTATTAAGCTGAGTCTCAGCGATAAAAATGATGAAAAACTTTTTAAATCATAAAAGATAGTAGATTTTATTCTCTACTTGACTCTTTTAATGGATTGCTTATTCCGCTGCAATTAAACTTGTTGTCTATTATATTTTATCAGTTTAACATTGTTGAAGGCAAATGATAATTTATCCTGCATTATCTTAGTCATAATATTTCTTAC
This sequence comes from Panax japonicus, assembly GCA_020205505.1. Taxonomy (NCBI): domain Eukaryota; kingdom Viridiplantae; phylum Streptophyta; class Magnoliopsida; order Apiales; family Araliaceae; genus Panax; species Panax japonicus. Next base: position 86,391,888 of record CM035110.1, on the reverse strand, counting down.
TGGGCTAGTTGAGCTCACCCTTTCTTTCACTGTTCTCTTCAGGAAATGAGAACGTAGCAGGGACTAGTCGGAGAACAGAGTGATGGTCCAGATGATAGTATTAGTAATCCTCACCATTCTGTTAAATAATGTGATAATAAATGTAATGATGACTTATTTTGAGAGTGGATATTGTCTAGAAGACAATATTTATATTAAAATTCACAGCTTTCTTGTTGTATATTAAAGATTGTATTTGTATTCTGCATCATGTATCTAGCGACCCAAGATGAGTGATGTATACCTATTTTGGGGGCGTCACAGAATGACTGAGATGAGGGCCCAGCCGCTACTCCCTCTAGTGGTTAACCAATTTTTTTTGTTAGCCGCTACTCCCTTTAGCGGTCAGCCGTGTTGCGGCGAGTCAATTCCTTTGGCTAACGTAGTATATGGATCATTTTCCATATATATATATATAACAAAATATAATTGATTTTGAATTTTTCGTTCACTTTAATAAATTATCTGAACTGTCCAAAATTTAAAATAACTTTTATCGTTCTTGTAGTGGCAGAGACACGGTACAGTACACATCTAGTATATATATATATAGTCAACAACAAAAATTTGACTGACCGCTAAAGAGTTGAAACAATTCATTTGGCTAACGTATTATATGAATCATTTTCTTTATATATATATATATATATATATATATATATATATATATATATAACAAAATATAATTATTTTTAAATTTTTCGCCCCACTTTAATAAATTATTTGAACTGTCCAAAATTTAAAATAATGGCAGAGACACAACTAGTATATATATATAGATGGTGCAAATGCTGATTGTATCGATCGTACAGTTGCTCCACCAGAAAACTCTGTTCCGATTTTTTATGGACACGTGGCACTGTGCTCCCATCACTTTCAATATCGTAACAACCTACTGGATTGTCCCCACACAAGCCCTCATCTTCCTGTCTGTCTATAAATACCGCATCAGCTCTTTCTCCCACTACCATCTCTCACTTTCATTTCACCAAATATCCATTCTCTCTCTGTCCGAAACAATGGAGATCGAATCGGAGAAGATCAAGGTCTCAGATGTTAAAGGCAATTTCCCCCACAAAGGCTACACCGTCTACGTCTCCGGCCACCGCATTCTCACCGTCGACTCCTCGTCCCACGAAACCGTCGACAAATGGGTGAAAGAAGTGCACAAGACTCGCCGCAACAACAAGTATGGCACTCTCCTTGTCGGCGTTTGCCTCGATCACTTCAAAAAATACGGATCCATCACTGAGTCCATCATCCTACTCTGCGTTGGTTCTCACTGCCTCATCTACCATCTCCCCGATCCTCGAGAACACGTTCCCCCTAAATCCTTATACGACCTCTTCGCCGACCCTCAGGTGCTCCTCACCGGCAAGGACATCCTCTCTGTGTCAAAAAAGCTTCAAAAGGACTACGACGTCAAGGTCGCGAATCCAGTGGACTTGAACGTACTGGCAACGAAGGCGTTGAAGAGAGACGATCTGGATCTGCCTAACTACAGTTTTGACCGTCTGATCACGACTGTGCTCGGGAAGCACATGTACGTCGTTCGACCGGCAAATCCGATAGCCTGGTACGAAAGTAACTTCTACTGGTGGAGGTGTTCGCTTAGGGAGGAGAAAGTGAAGTTCGCTACTGCAGATTCCTACCTCTGTTATCTGATAGCATCTAAGCTACTTGATTTGATTGCCGGTTCTTCTCCTCCATATTCTGATAGGGTGCGCAAAACAAAGGCGAAGAAGGACTAGAAGAAATGGGAGCCGCAGTTGATATTACTTGGCAGTAGTACGTAACAATGTTTTATTTGAATATTTTCATTTCATGCCTTTGTTGAAGTTCGTGGCTTAAGAATTAGGGTTCACTCTTCAGTCAGGTTTTCTGATGTTAGTGAATCTCTTTAGACGGTCATGCTTAGTTGTTTTGTTTCCGTACTTCCTTTCAATAATCCATTTTGTTTCTGATGAATATGCTTCTTATTGTAGTTGATGAACTAACTTCTAGCTTGGATTTGCTATCAGATTTCCATTGTTGCTATAGATGAACTATATACTATCATGCATGCTTTCTCGGGAATATATCAATAGTTTTCTGTTCGCTGTTGTTAGGGCTCTGTCCTGGAATTAATACAAGGATTTTCTATTCTAATTTCTCGATCTTTTGATTGCTTTTTTGGTGTAAAATTATTGTGTTAGCCTACAAAGTAGAGATTTGTGTTTGTATTCCTTAATTATTAGGGTTTGCTTTTGATTCAGATATTTTCCTTAAACTATATATACTTTTTCGGTTCTCTTTTAATTCATTCATTACAGTTTACGGACTAATTTTGAAAGCTTAACTTTCATTTTTATGGTCATTGCTTCCATCACAAGTCTGTTTGAAAGTAATTTGTACGTACGTGTAGAGCATGCACTACGTACAGGAAGAGGAGGTTTAAGTCTGCGGCAGCGGTGTTTTTAGGTATAGATTGGCCGGAAGGAGGGTCCATACTGTCGGCGCGTGGGCGTCACTGGTTAGGACTGAGAGTAGTAGTGTAATACCCTGAAAAAAAATAATAATAAATAAATAAACATATATATGACATTTAATTTCATATTTTTGTTAAATATTTTAATTGGGCTTTCTTATATTTGGGCAAAACATTGTATTTAAATTAGGGCTCTTTACATAAGTATACAACAAATAGAAAGTAATTACAAGAAAAGTGCATCAACCAAATAATTACAAAAAGATTATATATATTACAAAAATAGTACAATTCACATTAATAAGGAAACCTAAAATCAAGGATAAATAATTGCCATAATTAATAATTCAAATTCAAATATTTGGATCTAACAACAAACACAAATTCAAATTCAAAATAATAAATCAAACTTAAATATTTAAATTCAAATCTTCATCTCCCTCACATACACTTTGAAATAATAGTCCGCCGCTACACCGCCGCTACACCTCACATACTCCGCCGCTACACCGCCGCGAATCTCCGTTGTTCAAAACGCCAATGAGAATAAGAAGAAGATTCGCCCTACAAAAAGTTTAAAAATAAATAAATGAAACTATTATGTTCTAAAATTTTTTTTATAACTATTTTGTTACTCATAAATAATAAAATGGTTACCTTTGTATGAATGGTTTGGCTACCAACTCCATCACATTCAAATGAAATTGGTAACTTAATAAAACTGAATTAGTAACCAAACTTTTATACCAAGGTAACCAAACTTTTATACCAAGATAACCAATCTATTTTCACATCTACAGTATGAATTAGTTACCTTGGTCTGAAAGTTTGGCAACCAACTGCATGAAGGTTTGGCTACCAACTATATTACATGCAAAATAAATTGGAAACTTAATAAAATAGAATTAATTACCTTGGTATAAAGGTTTGGCAACCAACTGCATTATGAAAAAACGTTGAATTCGGGTGACGCAGTGACATTAAAAAATTCGGGTAATTCAAGAAAAGAAGTTCCCTTACCTTCTCTCCGTCCACAAAATCCCCTAGACAGATGAGACATTCATTAGCCAAAACATTCCCTCCTGATCCGTAAACTACTATTGAAATTTTTCGTAAAGTTCCCTTTTTGACTCCGGTGGTGGCTAGCCGTGCTGCAGCTTGTTCTGGTGTCTCAGTTCCCTTTCTGATTCCTGTTCCTCATTTTTGTTTGTTTTCTTTTGTTTCCTTGCTTTATATCATATTTTCTTTCTGTGGGTTAATGTTTTGTATGTTTTCTCTCTCTTCACCCTTCACTTTCAGCAAAATTTTCGAGATTGGGGGACTTAGGTAAAAGACCAGGGGGACCTCAATTTGAGTACTTTTGTAACTGGGTTCTTTCACAAATCTCATCTCTCCCTTTGAAACCAGAAAAAACAGAGTCTTGATGAGTGAGAGAGGAGGCTCTCTTGGAGGAGAGAGCCTGCCTATCATATTCTTCTCAATCTTCAAAAATTGAAAAGAAAAAAAGAAACCCCATTTCTCGAAATCTTAAAATATTTACTCCGCTTTCTGTTTAATTTCTTGGGTCTGTTTTTGTTTTGTTCGTGTTCTGTTTCAATGGCGCTTAGTATTCACAGAGAACAGCAACAGATGGATTCGAGCAAGTATGTGAGGTATACACCTGAGCAAGTTGAGGCTTTGGAAAGGGTGTATACAGATGGATTCTATTTTGCTTGTAAATTTTCGTGTGTATAAATTATTAAAACCGACCTTTTATATATATATATATATATATATATATATATATATATAAAGAATACGTTGAATCAAGAAGGGTGATGACTAACTAATGCAGTTGTTATAGATGAGGAGAGAGAAGAAGCCATAAATTAAGGAATTTTAATTGAATAGTAATTCCCTAAATTAAGGAAACCTAATTGAACTATTATTGTAAATAAATATGGAAGTGTATTAGTTGTGTAATAATTTTATGAGGGCACTATTGTTGTAATTTTTTTTAAAAATGTAATAGAATATGTAAATCACCCTTTAAATTATGTGGACTAAAATAAGTAAGAGATTATATTAAATTGGGCCTTAAAATTAGATTGAGTTTAATTTACATGTGGGTAATATCTAATCCTATTAAAATTTGGAAAATTAATAAAATATATTATATTAAAAAAAGTCTGTTTTAAAAAAAAATAACTAAACCTAATCTTATTTTTATTATACAATCTGAGAAAGAGAAGGAGTGAGAAAGAGAAGGAGGAGTCAGCCGCCCTTATTGTATTTGTTAGAGTTGCGTAGGAAATAATCAAAAAAAAAAGAGCATCAACTATCAGGTTTGTTTTGTTTCGTTTCTTTTGGTTTACAGTTAAATTTTGAAATAGTATATATGGATTGGCTGCATGCTTAGATCTTTATTATATATTATTATTATATGCAGGCAACCAAGATATATATAAACATGAAATATATAGCTATATAAACATGAAATATTATTATAAACATTTTCATGTTTATATATATATATATATATATATATATTATTTTAATAAATATTTAACCATAAAATTTATAAATCAAAATTGATAAATATAATTGAAGTTATGTATATTAATTTAAATTTGTTAATCTTGTTGATAAAATTATAAAATTTATTTGATAATAAATTTAACAATATTATGTTATTAATAGGTAAATTTGTAATAAAATTTTATTTTATTTTATTAGATCGGATTGAAGGAGATTAGCATAATCTTATATAATTTTTAGGTATTACATTGCTTAATCCAGGTACGGATTCCGTACTTTTTCAGCGAGACTCTTGTATTTTTAATTTGTTCGTTTCGCTATTCGTTTCAAATTTAGTACTGCCCTCTCGTAATTATTTTCTTGTCAATTTATTTTGATAGCTTGTTTTGGCGTTTATATTAGAACTCCTATTTGTACTCTTTAGTCTAGTGTATCATGTCTATTAATTTATTTTGATATTGTAGTAATGTACATGTAACACCCCCTTTCCCAAAAGGAAAAAGGGATGTCACGCATAAACATAATAAATACAAATCTCTAATAAACCTCAAAATATCTCCAATAAAATTTAATACCAAATGTCACATACTCCAATTTAAATAGAATGAGCTCCACATTTACATAGTCTCTACTAAGAATAAATAAATATCAAAATAGTTCCCAAAACATCCAGTTACAAAATCTTAGGAAAGCCAAGTCTAATAATAATCTCAAAAGCTAATCTACTCATTTGGATCGAAGGTAGCTCTCATCCCACAAATCCTGATCACCCCTGATTACCTGCCGGAAAAAGAACACAGCGTGAGCCAATTGCCCAGTACGGATATGAAGATGAATAAATATATCACAATAAATAATGAATCTAAAAGAATTGAACAAATGAACATATGTGATTTACAAACGAATTACGAATAGATCAAAATTTGAGAGTCCATTTACAAATGACTAACACTGTCAATCGAATAATTATAGCCAAAAGAATCCCAAACAAATAAGGCTGAATCAAATGGTTGTAAGGTAACAATTTCATACTGAGCTCAAATACAAATAGCCAAGGCTAACAAAATACATCGGTACCATGATGTATACAAATCAAATCGGATAGTACGCACGACACATACGTCACTAATCCGCCAAACAAATCGAATCAAATCAAATACTGGGTCGACCCATACGTATCCTGAACAAATATATCAAATGGCCAAAGCTCATACCCAGAGCATACAAAAGGATACGCCGTGGACTGATCACACCGCCACGGAAGGTGTCATGCCCTTGTGTCAAGAGGACATGCCTGTGGTACCCCCACAGGTGGTTAGCTCAAGTATACCCTAAGGATCAAACTACAAAATGTAAGCCAAAAGGGGTTCAAATCACAAGGCTTACATGACCATATTCAAATGAAATCGAATTATCAAATACAAACATACCCAATTATTACAAGATATCAATGATCAAGACAACTCCGAGTGTGAACGAAAATATACGAACAATGGTACAAACGAATAAAGTCTCCAAAACATATTGACATGATTAACTAGTTCAAAGAGTACAAATACGAATTCAAATATCAACGCCAAACGAAACTATCTCAATAATTTTGACAACAAAGAATAATCCCAAGAGGCAATACTAAATTTCTAAACGAATCCAAAACGAACGAATTAAATTTAAAGGAATATCGCTGAAAAAGTACGGAATCCGTACCTTAATATAATACCAAAATAATTCGCCAAATCCAAATATCACCCGTCAAATTCCCTCAATCCGATCTAATAATCAAAATAAAATATAAAGCATATAATTAAATTACGAACTCATACAAATTATATTTTCATAAATTCAATAATTTTAATATATTATATTCAATTTGTACCCAAAAGATATATTTTAATTACAATAACAATATTATAATATTATTTATTATTTTCCCCTTTTTAAATTTCTGAAAATCTTCTATATATATAAATATATAACGAAATTATAATTTGTAAATATAAATAATATATATAACGAAATTTGGTAGGTTTATATATAAGATTAGTTGGAGTACAGGAGCATATATATATATATAAGATAAGTAACGGATCAGCTGCAGCAAATTAGAATTTCGCAGGTCAGGAAACTTTCCGATTTATATATATATATATAAACATATATCATATATCTCATTATCAATTAAAATTATATTAACAAATTCAACTAATTAAATGGCATAATAAAATTTTAAAATAGATTGCAAGCACAACGAGAAAATAAATTCTAATTACAATAGCAAAATAATTGTTTTGTATTCAAAATAGTCCAACAATTACCTTTAAGAAGAAGAATATGATGAATAAAATTCTAAGATTTTTGCTCTCAAACCCTTTTGCAATCACAGTCACGTTCTCTCGCTCCCTCTTGCGCCTCCTCCTTTTTCTTACGTTCTATTCTTACAACTCCTCGTACGTAAGGAAGTATAACTAGGTTTTACTATTTAATATTAATACTTCTAATTTGATTAGGATTTAAAATAACACAATTATAAATCTGACCCAATTAATGTAATATAGCTTATTATGGCCCAAATAAATTAAATATATAGAATTTGACCCAAACACAAGGAAAGCCCAATTAAATATTTTAAAGCTCACTTAAATATTCTATTATTATTTTATTGGGTATTACATCACATTCCCCTTAAAAAAGGATTCCGTCCTCGGAATCAAAAGAACAGAACGTACCTAATTTTCAAAAAGATGTGGATATTTCGCCCGAATAGACTCCTCTATCTCCCAAGTAGCTTCCCGTTCCGAATGGTTTTTCCACAAGACTTTAACAAAAGGAATTGTCTTCCTCCTCATAATCCGTTCTTGACGATCTAGAATCGCCTCGGCTTCTTCTTCACAAGTAAGATCTTCTTGAATCTTATGTAACGGGTAGTGCACAACGTGAAGCGGATGATAATTATATTTCCTTAACACCGAAACATGAACGATATTATGCACATGAGATAATTGTGGAGGCAAAGCCACCCGATATGCCACTTCTCCAACTCTCTCAAGGACTTCAAAAGGGCCAATGAAACGCGGACTAAGCTTCCCTTTCAAACCAAACCTTCGAACACCTTTCCATGGAGAAACTTTCAAAAACACGTGTTCACCAGGCGTGAATGCAAGAGCCCTCCTATGAATATCAGCATAACTCTTTTGCCGCGATCTAGCTTCTTTCAATTTTTCTTTAGCCACTGCTACCTTCTCCGTAGTAATCCTAACCAAATCGGGTCCTTCTATTATCCTTTCACCAACCTCATCCCAACAAGTCGGAGCTCGACACTTCTTACCATATAATGCTTCAAAAGGGGCCATACCAATACTAGCTTGCCAACTATTATTATATGCGAACTCCACCAAACTCAAATAATCATCCCAGTTTCCTGTCCACTCTAAAGCACAAGATCGCAACATGTCTTCTAATGTCTGAATAGTTCTTTCTGATTGTCCATCTGTCTGCGGGTGAAAAGCTGTACTATAGTTAAATCGCGTTCCCCAAGCTCGTTGAAACCCTTTCCAAAATCGAGAAGTAAACCGCGGATCCCGATCCGAAACAATAGAAACTGGAGTCCCATGAAGCCTAACAATCTCACGTTGAAAAATATCTGCTAACTTATTTACCGAAAAATCTTCACGAATAGACAGAAAATGAGCCGATTTAGTCAAACGATCCACTACCACCCAAATAGTATCATTCTTTTTAAGGGTCCTCGGTAATCCAATCACGAAGTCCATCGAAATGTCATCCCATTTCCACACAGGAATCTCTAACTGTTGCAACAAACCACCAGGCCGCTGATGCTCAATTTTCACTTGCTGACAAGTAAGACATTTACTCACAAATTCAGCCACATCCCTTTTCATTCCACTCCACCAAAAATTCTCCTTCAGATCCTTATACATCTTTGTAGACCCCGGATGAATAGAAAATGGCGAACTATGAGCTTCAGTCAACACTGCCTCACGAATCATTGGATCCATTGGAACACATAACCGTTTACCGAACCATATTATACCTTGCTCATCAATACGAAACTCTGGTTGCTTACCCTCATTCATATTCTGCGCTACAGTCCATAACTCACCATCCTCCTTTTGGGCTTCTTTGATACGCAAAATAAGAGAAGGTTCCACCCTCATACCAGCTACCAACCCATCAGAACCTCTAGCATATAGCTCCAAACCCACACGCTCCATATCCGAGATAAGTTGAGGTTGTGTAACCAAGGCAGCTACACTCCCTGAACTCTTTCGGCTAAGAGCGTCTGCAACCACATTAGCCTTACCGGGATGATACTGAATCCTAGCGTCATAATCCTTGAGAAGCTCTAACCAACGCCTCTGTCTCATGTTAAGCTCCTTCTGAGTAAAAATATATTTAAGGCTCTTGTGGTCGGTGAAAATGTCACAAGTCTCTCCATATAAATAATGCCTCCAAATCTTTAGGGCAAAAATAACTGCTGCTAACTCCAAGTCATGGGTAGGATAATTCACCTCATAAGGTTTAAGTTGTCTGGAAGCATAAGCAATTACCTTACCATGCTGCATCAAAACACACCCTAATCCTTTCTTGGAAGCATCACTGTAAATTTGATAACCTCCTGTCCCCGACGGTAATGTAAGCACTGGAGCCGACACAAGCCTCTTCTTAAGCTCCTCAAAACTTTTCTCACGTTCCTCATTCCACACAAACTTTATTCCCTTCTTCATCAACTGAGTTAACGGCAAAGCTAACAACGAGAAACCTTCCACAAATCGCCTGTAGTACCCTGCCAAACCCAAGAAACTCCTTATTTCAGTTACCGTGGTAGGTCTTGGCCAGTTAGTGATAGCCTCAACCTTCGCAGGATCGACCTTAATACCTTCAGCAGACACGACATGTCCCAAAAATGCTATCTGTTCTAACCAAAACTCGCATTTGGAGAACTTAGCATACAACTTATTCTTTTGCAGAACCCCCAAAACAGTACGAAGATGCTCTTCATGCTCCTCCTTAGACTTGGAATACACCAAAATGTCATCAATGAAGACAATGACAAATTGGTCCAAATACTCACTAAAAACCCGATTCATCATCCCCATAAACACTGCCGGAGCATTAGTTAACCCAAATGACATCACCAAAAACTCATAGTGCCCATACCGAGTACGAAAAGCTGTTTTTGGAATGTCCTCTTCCCTCACCCTCAACTGATGGTACCCCGACCTCAAATCTATCTTTGAGAAGAACTTTGCCCCTTGGAGCTGATCGAAAAGGTCATCTATCCGTGGCAATGGATATCTGTTCCTGATAGTGATTCGATTTAGCTCCCTATAATCTATACACAATCTCATAGATCCGTCCTTCTTTTTCACAAACAACACTGGAGCACCCCATGGCGATACGCTCGGTCTAATGAATCCACGATCTAACAACTCCTGCAATTGTTCCTTCAACTCTTGTAACTCTAATGGAGCCATTCTATAGGGTGCCTTAGAAATAGGTTCCGCCCAGGAATGAGTTCAATAGTAAACTCAACTTCCCTTGGCGGTGGCAATCCTGGCAGATCCTTAGGAAATACCTCAGGAAATTCTCGCACAACTGGATAGTCATTAAGTTGGGGCTCATCCCTCGAGGTATCCTTCACATAAGCCAAATAACAGTCATGTCCCTTAGAAATCATTTTGCTCGCCTTCAAGGCTGAGATCAACTTTACAACACCATTCGGCTTTGAACATTGAAACTCGAATTCTGGATTATCTAAGGGTCCAAAAATAACTTTTCTCGCCTGACAATCAATAGTGGCTCGATGCTTACTCAGCCAATCCATACCCAAAATAATATCAAAGTCATGCATCACCATCGGAAGTAAGTTAGCTGTGTACACTCTCCTACCTAACTTCAAAGGACACTCACGAAAGTACTCAGAAATAATCACAGAATTCCCCATCGGGGTAGCAATAGACAAATGAGGATCTAACATATGAGAAGACAACCCAAGATGACGAACAAATGAAAGTGCGACAATAGAGTGTGTAGATCCAGTGTCAAACAAAACTGATGCCTCACGATTTCCTACAAGAAGGATGCCTGAAATAGTACCTGGTGCTTGGGCTGCCTGATTAGCTGTCAATGCAAATACTCTCCCACCGGTGTTGCGCTGACCGCCATTACCAGCATTACCGCCTCCCCCATTACCACGCTGAACTATACATTCCCTTGCTCTATGTCCCATCTGTCCACATAAGAAACAAGCCCCTGTATTTCTATAGCACGCCCTACCAGCATGATACCCACCACAAGTAGCACATGGAGCAGGTGGAAGTGGCAAAAGGTTCGGATTGCCTCCACCTGCCGGTCCCGGATAACGCCCCTGAATTTGACCATGTTGGCGATGTTGACCCTGATTCTGATTTTGCTGGAAGACCCTGTTCTGTTGAAATCCCCTATTTTGATACTGCCCTCTAGCTTGCCATTGACCCTGCTGCTGACCTCCATGACCACCCTGCTGCATTGGGTAAGCAAAATCCCTTCTTGGATTAAATCGCTGACCCGATGGAGACTCATTCCAATTATTTTGCCTTCTATTCTGATTCCTGCTAAACTGTCCCATCCCTTGTCCTTGCTGATCATCTCTATCTCTCTTTCGACTCCCATCTGATCTTGAAGCTCGAAAGTCCTTGTGCTCCATCTCCACACTCTTAGCTGCATTGGCCACCTGTGATACATCTGTAAATATGGTGTGGATGATCGATCTCCTATACTCGTATTTCAAAGCCCATTTAAACTTTTCTGCCTGATGTGCAGCTGTCCCAGCTATCGAACCCGCAAAACCAGCCAATCTCGTAAACCTCGCTATGAAATCATTAATAGTTTCATCATCCTTCTGCCGAATGGACACAAATTCCCTGATATATGCATCCCTATCAGCATTTGGGAAATACTGCTGATAGAAAAGGTCACAAAAACCGCTCCATATGAGTCCATCCATAAATCCATCTCCCTGTGTAGCCTTCAACGATTTCCACCATCGCTGGGCATCATCCTCTAGCTTATAAACTGCTAACCTCACCTTCTGATTTTCTGAACATCCAATAACATCAAAAATCTTTTCCAAGTGGGCGATCCAGTTCTCCGCATCAATTGGAGTTGGAGCAAAACGAAAAGAGTTGGGCTTCTGCTTAATGAACCTCTCCAACAACACATATAATGGCTGCACTGGCTGACCCACTTGATTCTCGAGAGGAACATTCTGCTCATGTTGTGGTATCTCTGCATCATCCCCTATGTCATTTGCATGTCGATTTCCTTGTATCTGCGGAATACCCTGCATAGCATGTGCCACAGCCTGCGTAACTGCCTCATTCACCATTGCTGCAACCATAGCCGGGGTTATTGTTGCATTCCCCTGAGCCCCGTCATTTCCACCCTGATTAACAGCCTCACCCTGGGGTTGCCTCTGACCCCTCCTACCATTGTTACCCTGCCTCCCAGCAATTCTCGAAGACTTACGAGCCATCTACGATACAAAATCAAACAAACGAGAACAAACAGATCAAAACAAATAATCAAGGCCAAATTTATGCAGGACGAAAAGCAAACGCAATACAACACTATAACAAATTCTTATAACTACCCAATGGTCTACCCATAACTCACAGGTCAAGCCTAAAAGGCAATCTACAAGATCATAACCTAAGCTCTGATACCAACTCTGTAACACCCCCTTTCCCAAAAGGAAAAAGGGATGTCACGCATAAACATAATAAATACAAATCTCTAATAAACCTCAAAATATCTCCAATAAAATTTAATACCAAATGTCACATACTCCAATTTAAATAGAATGAGCTCCACATTTACATAGTCTCTACTAAGAATAAATAAATATCAAAATAGTTCCCAAAACATCCAGTTACAAAATCTTAGGAAAGCCAAGTCTAATAATAATCTCAAAAGCTAATCTACTCATTTGGATCGAAGGTAGCTCTCATCCCACAAATCCTGATCACCCCTGATTACCTGCCGGAAAAAGAACACAGCGTGAGCCAATTGCCCAGTACGGATATGAAGATGAATAAATATATCACAATAAATAATGAATCTAAAAGAATTGAACAAATGAACATATGTGATTTACAAACGAATTACGAATAGATCAAAATTTGAGAGTCCATTTACAAATGACTAACACTGTCAATCGAATAATTATAGCCAAAAGAATCCCAAACAAATAAGGCTGAATCAAATGGTTGTAAGGTAACAATTTCATACTGAGCTCAAATACAAATAGCCAAGGCTAACAAAATACATCGGTACCATGATGTATACAAATCAAATCGGATAGTACGCACGACACATACGTCACTAATCCGCCAAACAAATCGAATCAAATCAAATACTGGGTCGACCCATACGTATCCTGAACAAATATATCAAATGGCCAAAGCTCATACCCAGAGCATACAAAAGGATACGCCGTGGACTGATCACACCGCCACGGAAGGTGTCATGCCCTTGTGTCAAGAGGACATGCCTGTGGTACCCCCACAGGTGGTTAGCTCAAGTATACCCTAAGGATCAAACTACAAAATGTAAGCCAAAAGGGGTTCAAATCACAAGGCTTACATGACCATATTCAAATGAAATCGAATTATCAAATACAAACATACCCAATTATTACAAGATATCAATGATCAAGACAACTCCGAGTGTGAACGAAAATATACGAACAATGGTACAAACGAATAAAGTCTCCAAAACATATTGACATGATTAACTAGTTCAAAGAGTACAAATACGAATTCAAATATCAACGCCAAAACGAAACTATCTCAATAATTTTGACAACAAAGAATAATCCCAAGAGGCAATACTAAATTTCTAAACGAATCCAAAACGAACGAATTAAATTTAAAGGAATATCGCTGAAAAAGTACGGAATCCGTACCTTAATATAATACCAAAATAATTCGCCAAATCCAAATATCACCCGTCAAATTCCCTCAATCCGATCTAATAATCAAAATAAAATATAAAGCATATAATTAAATTACGAACTCATACAAATTATATTTTCATAAATTCAATAATTTTAATATATTATATTCAATTTGTACCCAAAAGATATATTTTAATTACAATAACAATATTATAATATTATTTATTATTTTCCCCTTTTTAAATTTCTGAAAATCTTCTATATATATAAATATATAACGAAATTATAATTTGTAAATATAAATAATATATATAACGAAATTTGGTAGGTTTATATATAAGATTAGTTGGAGTACAGGAGCATATATATATATATAAGATAAGTAACGGATCAGCTGCAGCAAATTAGAATTTCGCAGGTCAGGAAACTTTCCGATTTATATATATATATATAAACATATATCATATATCTCATTATCAATTAAAATTATATTAACAAATTCAACTAATTAAATGGCATAATAAAATTTTAAAATAGATTGCAAGCACAACGAGAAAATAAATTCTAATTACAATAGCAAAATAATTGTTTTGTATTCAAAATAGTCCAACAATTACCTTTAAGAAGAAGAATATGATGAATAAAATTCTAAGATTTTTGCTCTCAAACCCTTTTGCAATCACAGTCACGTTCTCTCGCTCCCTCTTGCGCCTCCTCCTTTTTCTTACGTTCTATTCTTACAACTCCTCGTACGTAAGGAAGTATAACTAGGTTTTACTATTTAATATTAATACTTCTAATTTGATTAGGATTTAAAATAACACAATTATAAATCTGACCCAATTAATGTAATATAGCTTATTATGGCCCAAATAAATTAAATATATAGAATTTGACCCAAACACAAGGAAAGCCCAATTAAATATTTTAAAGCTCACTTAAATATTCTATTATTATTTTATTGGGTATTACAGTACATGTTAGTACATTTTTGGAGACTTGTGTTGATGATCTGTTCAATTTAACATGTACATTTTAGAACCCCTTTGTGTTGATATTTTATCGCATGTGTTGTGACATTATATTTTTGTTAGAATACCGTAGGGTATACCTGAGCTATAACCACCTGTGGGGGTACCACAGACATGTCCTCTTGGCACCGAGGTATGACACCTTCCGTGGCGGTGTGATCAGTCCACGGCGTCTCTGTTTTGTGCTCCGGTGAGAGTTGGCCATTTGGTGTTTTGTTGTGGGAGGCGTATTGGTTGACCCTAGTTTTCTGTTCTGTTCTGTTATGCGGATTGGTGATATTTGTGTCAAACACGCCTTTCGATTTTTCACGCATCTAGATTGCGCAGTTCGATGTGTGATTGCATGTGTGACATTATTTGACTTGCCTGTGTGGCAAGGTATATTACTATTTATTTTGAACTCGGTATGAAATAACACCCAGCCATTTGATTCAGCCTACCATTTTATTGTGTTAGTTTTGTTCGTTTCGTTTCAGTTCATTTTGTTTCAATTCATTTAATTGAGTTAGTTATTTCGGTTCATTTCTTTTATTCTATATCCGTACTGTTTTTCTTCCGACAGGTAATCAGGGGGATCAAGGGCAAGTGTGATGAGAATTCCCTTCATTCTAATGGTTTAGAAATATTCTGTTTAGGCTTGTTATGTCAGTTTATTTAGTATTGTAATCATTATTTTAGATTGTGATTTGAGTCAGTGTGACATTTATTATTATTTGTCTTATGAGATTTAATTATTATGAGATTATTTTTTTATGATTTAGAGCCTTGTGATCTTCGTTAATTTTGTTGTGTCATGCGTAATCTCTTATTGTATTTTGGAAAGGGGTTGTTACAAGTTGTGGTTTGTAATACAGGGCGACGAGTACCATTTTCTGCAGTTGCAGGGGGAAGGCGTGATAATGATTGTACGTACGGTTGATGAATCACACGAAATTTGCTAGAACTCCCGGTGGACACGTGTCCTTGGTTGGTTTAATAGGACTAAGAGTATCACTGATTCATGTTGCAGTTTGGCAATTAATTTAGGGTACTTGTCCATATTAGTAATTCCAAAAACTTCTAAATTTATATTTTGTGCGACATACATTATTCAGAAATTTAAGCTCTTAGAATATAGTAAAGCTGTAACATATCAAAATGTGTTACATAACTATTTACTTGTTGTTTGGGAATTTGAAAAAATACATTACTGGCACTAAGTAGCAAGAACGTTTTAATAATACTAATGAGTTCAAACTTTCGTCAACAAAATCTTTAATGCGATGAATTTTATCATTTTTTGGCAAATTAGTAATATTTGCTTTTGTTTAATTAGCACAAACCTAATGAGCGTGACCGAATTTCTACTTCTACATTGGTGGACAAGGAAAAATAAAATTGACCATCATGTTCGTTTAGTTCTACTAGAACAGGAGTATACAGTGGTACCTATTAATGTGTTCATGGATAAAGCTAAGTCGAGGATACTCGGGTCAATTGATCCCATTCAAAAAAATAAAATAAATTTACTTTGTAATAATGATAAAATTAAAAATAAATTATGTAATATATAAATTTTTTTTAGAACTTTCTTAATTACATACCCGTTCTAGTGCTTTATATATATACATCTCCCTCTAATCTTCTTAAAAAAAATTATAATCTATTTTTTATATTATTTTTTTGAAGCAATTAGGAACTTAAGTATTTACGAATAATTTATAAATAAAGGACTTTTAAAATATAAATTGAGCTTTTAAATTTATTTAATGTAGAACCATAAGTCTCAATACAATGATTGTGACATATGTGGGTTACCTATTTGTCTCGGGCCCTAAAGAATAGATTTTGCAAGAAAAAAACCAATAAACATACTTTCGACGGACAGGAGTACTGGACTGGCTTTGGTCTCCAAGCAAGGCCGCCAAAGAAAGAATACTAGTGTGACTTTTATTACTAATTAATAAAGATGTAAATAAATCGAGTCGAGTATTGAGTTGTTCAAATTTAATTTATAAAATTTTTGAGTATAAAATAAGTTTTGATTGATACTCATTTAGCTATCGAGTCGAGCACGATTTCAAATCGAGCCCAAACAGTTTGAACTTGTCGAACGAATATGATTCGAGTATCAATAACAAATTATAATTTGAGAAGGTTTGAGTAATTTATCGAACTTTAAAATTTGCTCATATTTGACTCATTTATATTTCGAGTCGAGCTCGAATCGAACTTTTAGTCGAGCGAGTACAAAGTGAACCCAAACTGTTTGCTCATTTTACAACCTTACTAATTAAATGTCTCTTTGATTGAGTGGGTAGATAATGACTAGTTGAGTTTGTAAATTAGGAGTGTGCAATTCGTTTATAATTGAATTGAATAGTTTATTCAATTATTATTAAAAATCAAAATCTTCCTTATTTTACTATCTGAATTATTAATTGAATTCAGAGATAATCAAATTATCGAAAACCGAATAATCAAATTATAGAGTCGATTATTTTGGTTAATAACCGAAATTATGTTCCATTTTATCAATAAAAAAAAGAATCATTTTAAATTGGCAATCTATATTAGCCACTATTGAATCAAACAACAAAAGGGTTGTTGACATTACTATCTATGTTAGTATTCAACAAATTGGAATAATAAAGGACTATATCCATTGAAATTGACCTTCCTGGTCTGGGAAAAAAAATGTTGCTTAGATGCAAAAAGAGAAAGGTAAAAAACCACAATTACTGCCATCATAAGAACCTTAATCCTCCACCAGGTTCAGTCATAGGTCTCATAGCGATCTGATTATTGTTTTAACTTTGAAGCATTAATTTTTTAAAATTTTTTATTTGGTTATTCGGTTAATCAAATAATACAGAATCTAAACCCAAACTCGAAAACCGAATAAAAATTCGGATATAATCGAATTGCAAAAAATAATCAAATTATCAATAAATTTCGGTTAAAAATTTTCAATTCGGTTATATCTATTTTTTTACCAGTCCTATTATTCATTGTCATATTTTAAAGCTTATTTGTCTCAAATTTTGCAAAAGCTTCTAATTCAAATATTGTTTTAAGAGTCTTCCACATTGTGAAATTATAATTACAAAAGATATTGATACATGATACTGATCAAAATCATAAGTGAAGTCCACCATATTACATACTCCCTCCGTCTCTTAATATATTGTTAACGCCAAGATCTTCTGACACGTCTCAATCACGTAAAACATCATGATCCTGCACACTAAACACAGTCAACACCAAAAACTAGACGGCTTCGACCGTCGGGAGATAACTCAGGCGTGAGAGTCAGTACAGACCATCACAAGGGTTAACAGTGGAGGATAAAATATCTAGTTTATTGAGAGAGAGAAAGTTATCAGTTACCTTTAGCTTGAAGACTTCCTTGCTATGTTATACCCTTTAGCCCGATTTACCGTGCCACCCACTACTATCTGACATAGCCCCATAATCTGATGGTTCCTGCCGACTGCACACAGCCCACCCACTACCTGTGGTCATTGTTTTCTACCGCCGGCCGTCCCCGGATCCCATCCACATAAATGCATGGCAGATACAACAGTCAACTGTCATATTTTTTCATCATTACCGATCAAAGATGGAGATATTAAAATATCTCATGGGTCAATCCACTGATCCGACCCGGTCTTATAAGGACTCAACATGAATAAGATGATGACTAGGCCTAATAACTTTAGGACCCAATAGTGGAGACCCAATGGACTAACCAAACAAGTAGGCCCAATCCATTCGGCCCAATAGGTGAAATATCATGACCCAACATTGCCCCCTAGTTTTTTTATTAAATAGGATATTTAATAGAAAACTATAAACGGTTCATGATATTATAGGAGTTGATAGTATTGAAATAGGCTCAAACTGAAACCCTTCAAGGCCCGAATGGTACAGAATTGGGCTAACGAGGCAAATTAAAAACCGGAAGCCCAAAGGAAAGATCCAACCTGATAAATATTTGAAGCTTAACCCGAACGCTTCCCATTCAGCTTCCCCATCATTGCCAGAAATTAAATGTGCCGCCTTCGTAACTTGTGTAATCGTCAGTATAAAAAGTAATTTCTGCCCAAATTGACATTTTTACCTGTCAATTTGAATTTTGAACTTTTGAGCTCTTCCCTTCTCTTTCGAACTTCCTTCTTAGCTTTGTAAAATCTCAAGCAAAATCTCAACAATGGTGGTCCTCAATTCGAACCAGAACTCTCCTCTTCGTGTGACCCCAATTAACACCATTCCGCCCAATCCAAGCCCTGATAAGGAGGCTTCGAGTTTGAATACTAAATCAACGAATCCAAGTAAGAAATCTCTTCCTCCGAGATCTTCGCCCAATCCTTCTGAGTTTTTTAGGAGTAAAGAACAATACCCTCATGCCAATACTCTTTCCACTGTCACCGAAACTGAACTACAAAGGGTTCGAACTCGTTACCAGATTCCTGCTACCCACTTAGTAAGAGCTCCTAGATCTGAGGAGAGGATATATCAACGACCAGAAGGATGGACGGCCGTTCCAGTGACTATTCTTGAAAAAGGGGTCTGATTCCCCCTCCACATCTTCTTGGTAACTCTTCTAGGGTTTATCGGAGTTGGATTTGCCCAGTTGGTACCGAACTCGTACATTCACATCCTAGCCTTCATAGCGTTCTACCACAAAGTTGGAGTCGAACCCACTCTGGATTTCTTTTTCTCTGTCTACAAAGTTGCCCAATCCTGAGAAAAGGGATTTAAGGTCTTGGGCAAACAATCGCCGAAAGCAGGCGAGAAATTTGAAAGAAGATCACTGGTTTCCACCCCTTCCAGAAACAAAGGATGGCATAAGGGTTGGTTTTTCGTCAAGGGGCCAGAAATCGCTTCTTTGCCGGACTGGACTACACAAGACAAGGTCTCTGCTGATTTTGGAGATATTCCCGAGGAGCGGATAAACGAGATGATAGAGCTTTTCGAGAACTTCCTTTCGAAGGAATGGAATTACTTGTTCCTCACTAAGCAAGCATGGTTGTATGACCATAAATGTAATTTCTGAATTATTCTGCTTCAGTTCCTAGTTGAAATTTTTAGTGAAATAAATATTGATGTGACCTTCTGTCTCTTGCAGTGTCTTTAATCAAGCCAACCTCTTTAGATATAAGAGATTTTGAGGATTTCTTGGCCGAAAAATCTAAGGAAGTCACTGCCGAAACTCCACAACTAGAAGCCCCCCCCCCCCCCCCCCCCGCGAAGATAACCCAACCAATGAAACAACATTTGCTGGACCCCAAGCTAATGAACCAGAAGCTGAGGATCCAATCTTACTGGAAGAATCTCTTCAGCCACATCAAAAAAAGAGAGCTGTTAGCAAACCCCGATTAATCCCCACTCTAACTTCTCCTAAACCCATCCCAGAAAATGAGACCATCCCAGATTCTGAACCAATCACCAACCCAACCCCCCCCCCCCCCCTTGAGGAAGTTTACTCGATCTGCTTGCAAATGATCGAAAAAATCTTCTTCGAGTCAAGAAATTAAGAGCTAAGGTCACACCACTGTCAGCAGATGAACTCAGAGTGCATTCATCTTCTGCCGACCAAACTCCTGTAGTCCCTGTGGAGATACAGGTTACTGAGGACGAAGAACAAATTGAAACTGCCTCTGCACTATCCCGGAAAAGGAAACAACATTCTGAAAGCCAAACGAGCCCGATAACCATTCCGTCACCAGTACATGAGCCCATTCCTTCTCGGTCTCCATACCCCAAGAATATATATATGTATCCTTCACCGACCCGTGACCAAACCATGCCCTCTCCCCCAAGGCCTTTGTCACATGAATTTCAGAATAATGCAATGGGATCGCCGACCTTATGGCCTCGGTTCAATGCCAATTTCCTATTTTAGCTCTTTTATACCTTTGTTCGAGAGACTGACGATCACCGATTCGGCAATAGTACAATCGGGGATTTGGTTGATGAGGGCATGAACTATCTGGCGAAGGTAATTGACTGTTCTCTTAGTTTATACACTTCTATCCCCGCTTAAATATCCGAAACTGATTGAATACTGTTTGAATATGCAGACAAATGCTATTTTCGGGCGTTTACGTCCCAGACACGTAAATGCTGAGGCCGAAGAGGAGGCTATGAGAAATGAAAACATATATATTTGCCCCTACTCCTATATTCTAGTTATTTAGAATATGTTATTTTAAATTCATGCACAGATATTAGGAAAATGATTATGTAACATTAAATATAATTTCAATCGTCTATATTATCTTTGTATTAGAAAAAAACGGATGTTATTTATTGGGTATAAAATCGTGAAAGAAAAAAAATTATATCTAATACTTGAAGTAATATTAGAAACTAAGTAATTAATTCTTAATTGAAATTCTCAAACGATAAATATTAAGAGACGATTTTTTTTCTAAAACGACATTTAAAAAGGGACGAAGGGAGTATTTGGTTAAATGAGTTACCATTCATATTTATCCACATAATTAGCAACAACAAAAAATCATAAATTTATAAAATCAAAAGATATAAAAAAAAATTCATTGTATTTAGGGGGTGTAAATGAACCGAGTCGAGCTGAGTATTGAGTTGCTCAAATTTAATTCATAAAATTTATCGAGTATGAAATAAAGTTTTATTAAGGCTCATTTAGCCAGTGTTTTAAAACTAGGACCAAATAGGTGATCATACCAGTAAAAACTAGAATCGGTCCGCCTTTCGGTCCAGTTTGGACCATTGATTCGGTTTTGGTAAAAATTCGAGTTGGCTCGTTGACCACTGATCCAACGTTAAACCCGATTAATTGACTCAGTTGACTCGATTTTTATTTTTTATTTTTTTACCCCAAAAAAAATTAATATTAAAATTAACCACATTTATTAATACTGTAACTCATCTTTATTATGTTTTTGTTCATAAAAACGAGATTTTTAAATTTTTTTATTAATTATTAATAATATATATTTTTATATATTAATGACGTTACTGGGTCACTAACGGTTCGATCACTAATTGGACCAATGACCCATCCACCAAGTACCTTTTTTGGTTCGATGAATGGTCCAGTTTTGAGAACCTTGCATTTAACTACTGAGTCGAGCACGATCTTTAATCGAATTCGAATAATTTGAATTTTTCCAGTAAATATGATCTGAATATCAATAAAAAATTATAATTTAAAGAGTTTCAAGTAATTCATCGAATTTTAAAATTTGTTTATATTTAAATTTAAATTATTTATATTTCGAGTCAAATTCGAATGAAATTTTTAATCACACGGGTATAAATCGAACTCAAACTATTTGATTGATTTTACTATGTTAATTGTATTAATCCAAACTCCGGTGAAAACTAATAACCCAACAGAAAAAAAAAGAGAAAGATAAAAAACATTAAAATGGGGATATTGTTGTACATTTGTTTTACCCTAACGTTGCTTTTTTAATTGGGTTGTTTCAATTACATCTTATTTTAACCTCTTTGTTGAGGCGTTTCTTCTAAAGCATGTATGTATATTATATATTTTCTCTTTTTTTATTAATAAATAAGATTATAAGAAGTCCAAAATATAGTCATAAAAGTTATGGCCATTCTACATTTCTACTCAACACTAATGTTGGGATCATAAACATACAACTAGACTATACTAGACTAGAGATTGATCTCCCTTTATTTAAATAAAATAAAAAACTTCAACAATAAATACATGTACAACAACGCATCATTATATCACATGAAAATTGTCAAAACTCGACAGTAATAAACTTTTCTTTTGCTAAATGAATAATAGACTTTTTATAGTTTCATTTTCCTTTCCATTCCCTTTTTTTTTATCACAATTTTTAACTTCCACATGTGACGGTCTGAGCATAGTCGAATTTTAACTAATTTTTTTATTAAAATTAAATAAATTTTTTTTAAATTAATCATAATAATATTTAAAAATTACAATAAATATTCAGTCTAAATTAAAAAAGAAATTTTAAATAAAAAATATTTAGATACAATTTACGTTTGTTTAGATAAAAATAGAATGAATTTACGTTTGTTTGTACTTGTATTTAAAATATAAATGAATTCTTTTTGCCCCCTCCAAGTTTAACTCTTCCTCCCTGGACAAAACATATACGGTTTTAAACAACAATCAACTCAAAACCAGTTGGCAATGAATGAAGTAGTCTCTAAAGTTATATATTAATTATTGAGTCTTCATGTCTTAGTTGTTCGATATGGGACTTTATATCTCAACACGCTCCTCACGTGTGACGTAATTTTGAGCCAAACATGTAGATAATTTTAATTGGGTGACGGGGTGCATGTGCATGTCTTAGATATGCCCCGATATGAGACTTTATATCTCAATACACCCACACAGGGGGCAGATCCATTAATTAAGGGAACAGATACGCAGCTACCCCTGTTGGATTTTTTTATAGGTATTAGGTATAGGAGTAGGGGCAAATTTATATGTGAATAAATTTAAGATGACATATTAATGAAAAGTTAAACTTGGAAGGGGTAAAAAAAATATTCATTCATATTCTAAATACAAGTACAGACAAACATATATACATTCTATTTCTGCCTTCTAAATATTTTTTATTTAAATTTTTTTTTGCATTAGATTATGAATATTAATTTATTGCAATTTATAAAAATTATTATGATTAGTTAATGTAATAATTTGTTCAAGTTTTCTTTATTTAATTTCAATAAAAAAAATAGTTAAAACCCATCCATACTAAGAAAATTTTATGATACACCCCTTTGCCCACATAGACAATTTTAATTAGGTGACGTGGAGCATGTGAGCATGCACATGAATAGTGTCTGCTCTAATATTTTATTAAAATATTTAACTCAAAATTAATTGACAATAAATAAAATAATCTTTAAAATTATATATCGAGTCTTCATGTCTTAGCCATATATACAGTGCTGAATGCAGATAACTTGAACAAGTGCGAGAGTTGGTTTAAACAGTTGGTTCAATTATAGAGGGGGACTTAAATTCTTTTTTATACACATTTGCAAGATGAGTTGACTTGAAAGAGAAATATGGTTGATGGGAGTTTTTTCCAATGTTTTACTTCTTCCTTTTTTTTGTTTTAATTAAAATAAATAAAGTAAAATAAAAAAGGAACACTGACGTATCTAATGACAAAGAGGTACACACAGAAATTAGAACAATGCATTATTAGTACCCTTCATTACATGCACCAAATCCTCGAGCACTGCATCCTATATATATAGTATATATTAAACCTAAAACTTGTGAATAAATACTCCAACTTAATATAACATCAGATCCAAGAGCCTTATTTCCAGATTTGAGCAAACCCGTCAAACGTACCAAATTCATCAATGTCGTCTAAGCCAAGGTGAGTTTTTTTCTTCTTCTCTCTAATCTCTCTCTCTCTCTTTCTTGATCGATCAAGTTCTATAAAACTGCATCAAAGTTGATGGATTAATGACGCTAATTAATTTAGAGCATGAATAAAATGGTTTAATATTTTTGTAGGTTGGAGGGTAAGGTAGCACTCATCACCGGTGCAGCCAGTGGGATCGGTGAGGAGGCGGTGAGATTATTTGCTGAAAATGGAGCATCCGTGGTGGTTGGTGATGTTCAAGATGAACTAGGGCATCAAGTTGTTGCATCAATAGGGTCCGACAAGGTTAGTTATCATCATTGCGACGTAAGAAATGAAAATCAGGTTGAACAAACAATAAATTTCGCCTTGGAAAAATACGGTAGCCTAGACATTTTGTTCAGCAACGCTGCCATCATAGGCCCGTTGACAGGCATACTAGACCTCGACATTCAACAGTTCGACAACACCATGGCCACCAACGTTCGCGGTGTTGCTGTAACAATTAAACACGCTGCCAGAGTCATGGTTGCTAGAAAAATACGCGGTTCAATTATTTGCACCACTAGCGTGGCGTCAAACCTTGGAGGGGCCGGACCACACGCCTACACCACGTCCAAACATGCCGTGGTAGGGCTTGTTCGGACAGCGTGCAGTGAGCTTGGGGCTTATGGGATTCGAGTGAATTGTGTTTCTCCATTTGGGATTGCCACGCCACTTTCTTGTAAGGCCTATAATTTGGAACCAACTGAAGTTGAGGCTAATAGCTGTCAAGTGGCTAATTTGAAGGGGATTGTTTTGAAAGCAAGGCATGTTGCTGAGGCTGCCATGTTTCTTGCTTCTGATGAATCTGCTTATATTAGTGGACATAATTTGGCTGTGGATGGGGGATTTTCAGTTGTTAGCCATAGTTTTGCTGCATTCTGAAGAAGAATCTTTACAACATGCATTCACTTGAATGATCGATCATGCTTTATTTAATATAATTATTTGTGCATTTTGCTAGTGGTATTAAATTAAATTTATGTGTTTCTTGAATTAAACTTTTAAGAATTTTAATTTCCAAGTCAAACCTTGTTACCAGCACTTTCCCATGTGCTTTTTTCTCCTTGTAATCCGCAATTTTATTATTTTTGCTGTCTTCATAAATCTTGTCTGTCAATGGTCTCAACCCTACTTTCCCTTTCTTTATGGCATTTATAAATGTCTAGTCTCTTCCTCACATAAGACAGACAGATTTCCCTAGTTAGCTTCTTCTTTCAGTGGTGGGTCTCACAAGGGAGAAAATAATGACATGAGACTGCGGAACAAAAATCATTTTTCATTGTCGTTACCAAACAAAATAACGCCATCTTAAAAACATTTTCTTTTTAAACAAACTACGTGCGAGTTAATACTACTCTAGTTTTTACCTTGTTAAATTGTTGGCTATCAAAAAACACATCTTACTATTGTGTTGGGCCTCTACCATTGTTTAATTATAAATTACTATTTAACTATAACAAATACTTTTCCGGTTCTAAAATTATATATTATTGACTTTTAAGAGGTGATCCCTTGCCTTGTTCCACCTCACTTAATTTCATTTGACTAAAGAGGCCTGTGAATACTCACTCCACCATGGAGTGTCTATCAGATACTTAAGTTCATTCAAAACATGGATTTTGATACCATTTCTACGATATATCCTACATCAAATTCATCACCAATGGAGTGCTAACCGAACCCAATCAAACCGTGAAGTTGTATGATCCATCTCACATCAATTTACCACTAATGTAACGCACATGAATGTAGATTGTCTCAACAAGCATGTTGGATCAACTTTTACACAACCCTTTTTTCAATGTGGAATTCAAGTGAAATATCTCAGCATTTTAAAATTAAAATTGAGATGATTCATCGGCAATTATGAAACTATAAATCTTATTATGAGTAATATCAATTTTAAATTTGAAAATGTCTTAAGTTTGCACTTGTTGAGCCACTAGCATAGTAGACTAATAGTAACAACATTAGCTGTTGTATCTGTGGCTTAGTCATTAACGCTGTGGGATTGATAAGGCTGCCTTTAGTTACGTGGGCTTAGAACCTTCCAAGCCCAGGAGAAGTTATGTTATTAGCGGCCCGTTTCACCGCAATTAACTGTGGGAGTGAGAAAGCTACCTTAAGTTACTTGGGCTAAGAACTTACCTAGCCCTGGCGAAGTTTTGTTATCGGGCCCAAAAGTGGCCCGTGTCACGACGCACCCGATTTCTGACATATCCGGTCAGCACCACCACTACCGATAACTGGCTTAGATTTTGATTGCCAGACATAGATACAGCCAAAACCCTTCAAAAATGGCTGCGACAGTTGCTTCTGCTGCAGTAGTATTCCCAGCAAACCCCAATGCTCTAGTTGATAGGGGTAGAAATGGCGTCGTCTTTCTTCATAAAGTTACTAGTGTTACAGATTGCAGAAACTCGCCATTTTCATCATCAACAGCAATCAGTAAGGTCTTCATCAGCTGCTTCCCATATAGAAGAAGAAGAAGAAGTCCATACGTCAAACCCTTTTCTCCTGTCATGGAATGGCAGGACTCCACGTAATCTTTCTATATTAACTCATCCTTCTTTAATTCTTATCACATAGATGTTTGATTTGTTCCCTTCTTTCAATTCGTTTATTAAATTTATCTGTCACAAAAATTCAATGCAATTATATCTGGCATTGGTTTGTGAAAACATGTAAAGATGAATTTTTGATCTTGATCATTTTTTGGATTATATTTAGGAGCAAGTGAGTAAGCTTGGGAATTCTTTATATCTTAAAGCTAAGCGCCCCTTTCACTTTATGAGCATAAAAGAAATTACCCTTGTGCTCATTACATTCCTATCATACAGATTCATGTATATGAGCCAAAGTAGTCCAAATATGATACAGAGAATTTGTTAAATATAGTTGAACTTTGATACTGGGTTTTAACTTTGAAGTACTCTGCGTGTGGTATTATGTCGAAGTATGACCTTCTGTAACACATTTCTATGGACTAATTCATCCTCTGGGAGAGGCTGCCTCCTTGTTTTGTAATTACATCTCTTGCTTTGATTCTAAATATGCCTATCTTGGTCTTGGAAATATCGGGAGATTATATATATTTTTTATCTTATGTTTACTGAAAGTAATTACTTTACTTATACATTCGTATCAAGCTACTTACTTTAACTAAGATAATAATAATAAAAAATTAAAAATATTCTACCAATCTTTAATTTTTATACGTAAGCTTACTCTGCTAATGAGTTAACTCAAATATGTATTGCAGGGTTAAAATGGAAGTTGATGTGCCCATTTCAGTAGCTTATAATTGTTATTCTGATCGGGAAGCAATTCCTCGTTGGATGCCCTTCATTTCATCTGTTAAGGTGTGTAAGAACATGTATTGTTTCTGTCTCCTCTTGCTTGTTCCCCCCCCCCCTCTCATTTTTTACCAAACTTGGTCTTATATTTAGAAGAATACTATGAGTCCAGTCTTCCTCTACCCTAAACCAAACAGGCAGTTAAATGTCTATGCAGTACTTGTTATAAACAACTGAAAAAAGAAACCTATGACGCATGAATTACTTCCTGGAGTGGGAACCTCTTTTTACCTTGAATATGCTATAGTCTCTATTCTTTAAGTTAGCTTGTGGCAGGGTCAGATATTTACGTTTAGAAAACTTAGTAATTGATTCCATTTCACAGAATTTGGAAGATAAGCCTGACATTTCACAATGGTCATTGAAGTATAAAGCATTTGGGCGTGATATCGAATTTTCTTGGCTTGCTCGAAATATGCAGGAAAGAATCATCAGAGATGTACTTTTTGTCATTTATTATACTCCCTCCATTCCACAACTATCACTCTTATATTTAGGGATAATCATGAAAGAAAATATATCCTTAAAATTTGCAAATTTTGCAAGTGGGACTCTTTTTGCGGAACAGATAAGAGTATATTTTATAATCTTTGATGCATATATAATGTTCCCCTTGAGCTGTTATGGTTAACCTCTTACAGCCTATTCGAAATCAGAAAATTCATTGGAGATCTCTGGAAGGTCTTCCTAACAGGTATGGCAAATAGCCTGAAAAAGCAGTGTCCATTTTTAAGTTGGAAGATTTAGTTTTATTCTTTCGTAAATGAACAAATGAAAAATAAAACTGCTTTGTCACTTGCCTTTTGATTGATATCAGATCCTTGATATTGCTTTCTCATGTTACAGAGGAGCTGTGCGATTTTTCCCCAAAGGTGATTCATCATGTGTTGTAGAAGTAAGGGTCCATACAATTTGCATTCGTATAAAATTTATTTTTAACTCCCATTGAGCCACCTTCTTATCACTTCCAATGTTCGCTATTACTGCATCTTAAGGACTGGTCATCAGTTGGAGTACTACTTGATCTGGTTGAGAATTCTAATAAGGTGTTTGTTCTTCTCATCAATCAGTAGAATAGCATGGAAGAATGTATATGTGTAAAGAAGCTGTAGATAAGAATTTTGTCCTCTTGTGATTGAGCCTATAGTACCAAAGAAGGGGACTAGAAAAGCCAAATTGTTTGAGTGCACGTCTGTGTTCTCCCACCTTTCACTGCATCTGCTTCAACTGGTTGTCCCTTACAAGCTATCTTTCTTTTTCAGCTTACTGTTTCATACGAAGTTCCTCCACTGTTAATCCCAGTGTCATCTGTAAGCATTCTATCCTTGTATTTGAGGTTATTGCTTTGACTTTAAAGGGGTATTTTGCTGACTTTAAAGGGGTATTTGAGCAACATATAGTTTGCTTGCAGTAAATATAATTGCCTAACAAAATAAAATAATAAATTAAAGTAAAATACAGAGAAAAAATAATTATTATCATTATTATTATTGTAAACAAATAAATGTGCAGATGGTTGCCACAAGATTCCAAATTTTGATTTTTTGCATCTAGATTTTCAGTAATTAAAAATGTATTTGCAAGGGAGAGAGAATTATTTTTCCTACAATGGTACTTAATACATATGCTTAAACTAGCATGAGATCGTCCAACCTAATTTTTTTATGCTTTATTCGTTCAGGCCCTGCAACCGTTTCTTGAAAGCTTACTTGTACGTGGTTTGGAAAGGTTTGCAAAGTTTGCAAAAACCTACACAGCAGATTCAGTATCATGATTTCTAAACTAGGTAATTGAACTCATTACCTCTGATGGTTTCATCTCTTCAGAGTGGAACACTCAGCCTAGAAGATTAGTTGATCCACCACTAGTTTTGATGCACCTTTATTTTGTGAAGAACCAAATCTTCCACTCTTTAATACATGAGAACCTGTAGATGCTTGATGTATCTCGTCTTATACAGGGAATTCCTGGTTTTGTTCTGGTGGTCCTGCGTCATGTTCAAGGTGAAGGAAAATCGCAAATATTAGGCGAAATTTAATGTATCATGATGTTGTTACTCACCCATTTTCTCTTTTGGCATTCTTTTTAAGTGTGAAAGAGCTTTGGCAAAGCTGAACCTATTGGAAATATAAATGTTCATCACTTTCCCTTCTAAATTACTATAGATAACCATACAAATCCAGTCTTACCAGATTTATAATGCCAATGATGGGTGAACAGAGAGACTAGTAGAAAAGAGAAATGACCCAAATATAAATATTTCTGTTTTTGTTTTCATCAAACTCAAATCCCAAAATGGAAGCTACTTGAATTTGAAATATCGAAAGTGGATGTTCATTATATTTAATTTAGCTACAACATGTGGATTCAATACTCAGAATATCCATCAATATACTAGTTAGTTCCCCTACTTTTGATGCTGCAGTGTGTTTAATAGGAAGTTGCTCTGATTATAATCTCGGGCTTTCTGTGGATCACAAGAACGGGGACTATTGAAAACTACACCAAGATCTAGACGAAATTACTAAGAACAGAGGTGAAATTTGCTGATAGTTGTTTATAATTGTTGATAGTTTGCACTTTGCACAATCGAATATGGTCTAATGACGATGCACGTTATGTATAAACAATGGTCCTCTCAATTGTCTTCCTTCTAACCATACGCTTGGATCCATCTCTCTCTAGTTGTTTTCGACACAAATTAAGCATTGAATGCGTTTTCAGTAGTCTAAAAGGAAGACTAGTTTTTTTAATAAAAAGAAAGAGAAACCCTTAATAAATACAGTAAGTAGAAATAAGAATCTGAACATTAAAATGGAACAAAGGCTAAAGCCATCCACGGTGACTAGCTAAAGCTAAAATGAGATGGAATTAAGAGTCTGAACTCAACAACTAATCTCTCTTTTCCAATTACTACACTACCACAGCACACTTGCCAATGTACAACCACCCTCTCTAATACTCTAAAAATCCACAATCCCTACAAAACTGGTAGCTGCTTTTCTGCTAGTAACTGAATCAACCAGAAACAGCATACACACTCATGACTCAAACAAAGAATCTGACTGTACATTTAATGGCTGCCACTGCCATCTAACAAGCTCCTCAAGCTACAAAGGGCTTCTGCAGAAAGGCTACAACATTTCAACCTTCGCTGCGGTGTTGGTGATGCTTCCCGGTGATCAAGGGAATTGAAACAAACAACGATCACGGTGAGATTGTCAAATGTGTTGAGACGCAAGGCCTCCGTGACAAGGTCTCGAGCACACTGCCCAGGGTCATCATGCCGCCTTAGCCCCCGTCTAACAAGGCTAACTGCCTGTTGACTCGACATTACATCCCAAATCCCATCACAACCAATTACGAGGAACTCATCATCCTCAGTTAGCACAATCTGCAGGACATCAGGCTCTGCAATCAGAGGTGAGGAGGAGTCCCTAGGCAACTTCATGTCCCAGTCTCCCAAAGCCCGAGTTACTGACAAAACACCATTAAGATAGCCATCATCAATAAACCCCCCAAGCTCTTCAACTCGCCTCCTTTCTGATGCATGACTTGGTCTATGATCTTGAGACACATCAATAGCATCCCCTTTCCGGCATAGAACTGCTCGGCAATCTCCCGCATTGGCTACCATTAGAAAACTGCAAAAGACAAAAAAGAAAATAAGAAGAGTGAGTCAACATCCAACATACCAAAAAATGCTCGCTCAAATTCAGCGGAATAGAAGGAAAACCAAGAATAATTTGCTCCAAATGCATAAATATTTCTGGTTTGAGGACTCACGGAAGTCAAGATCACAAACCCCCACTATCTATGCCATCAACTATTAACTATAAAGCATACCCAGTAAGATGCTGCAATACAAATAGATGTATACAAGTACTAGAAATATGAATAGATCTTATAAAGAGAAAGACACCTGAACGGAAAGAATCTTTTTGGAATAGAGGAATACGTGTATATATATAAGCACATACATATACAAGTCATTATTTCAAAAAATGCGGTAAATGAGCTGTCAGACTGAAATGAGCCTAAGGACACCATAATTTACCAGAGGTACCAACACATAAAAAAGTACTAGCACGGACATACCTTCCTAACACAAGAGCTGTCAATGCCGTTGTCCCAGAAGAACTACTCACGCTGCAGTCGTCAGCCAGAGCTGCATCAGCCAGAAGAAATGCTTTGCGAAGAGAGCTCTCAACCTCTTCCAGAAATGCATTATCAACTTCAGTTGATTCTGGAAAATTGACATCTTCAAAAAAGAATCGGTTTACATTTTTCTGGATATAAGCTGCTGCCTCAGGTCCTCCATGACCATCAAATACCTGTACCACGATCAACTGAATCAGTTTCATAACAACAGACAGACCAGTTTAATCCAATAAAACTTAAAGACCTGTAAAGTACTTGCCCCATAGAAAGCATTTGGACTAGGAAACCTGAAGTGTGATCCCAAGTGCATTGATAAATCATCTATCTTTATGTGTTGATCTTCCATGTATCTCCGAGGTCCAATATCTGCAAAGCTACCAGAGCGGATGGTAGGAACATATTGCATAATTGCAGGCTCTGGAGATTTCAAAGCCTAAAATGAAAGGGTCTTGTAATGTTATCCGCATAAAGATATTATATACATGTCTTTCAAAGTATTCTTTTAAGATAAAGAAGATAGACCACTACCAAGAATAGTTGACAAAAGGAATCAGCAATTAGGCTCACATAACATGAATCACACTCCAACCAGCAGTTTCTCTGTGAGACAGTGTAAAAACTTTCATAAAACAGTACGTACTATGTAGACTGTCTAACGCAAGACCTCTATACGAAGAAAATCAATGGCATCAAAGACCCAATCAATTAATTGTCATTGAGACATGCTTGATTTTACTAAGAAATGTACAAGCAGCACTCCTAGCTCAAGCAATCCTGTTAAATCTAGTAATAGTGGTTTCTTCTGCCCATTATAATACATTAGGCAAATTCCACATAAAATAACTATACAGATATTTCCTAGCAACCAACACCTTAATGTGTTACATTTCATTATAAGCATTCTGAGACAATAAAGGAGAGTACACCTCAAAGACGTAGCTGCAGTTTCTGTTGAGACTTCCAGACTAGTAGGTTTTATTATATCAATGGGGTTGGAGGAGGATATCGTAGAAGCTAATTTAAAGAGTTTAAGAGTCCCCCTTTTACAGATTTTAAAATCTCTTTTACTTCCAGATTACATTTAGGTCTTTGATGGGAAACATGTGTGTACTAATAATTACCATGTGCTAGTACTGTAATTCTGTAATAACTACGATACTAAGGTACAAAGGTTAAAGATGGATAATAGTTTACAACAATTGTTCTGGTAAAAGCCTTGCCAACTTACAACTTACATATGTCCACCACTGTCATTATTCACATTTGAATTCAATACGTAAAAAGGATGCATGATCTCAGCGCATATCAACAAAATCCTTTGATGAATTCTGTCCAAAGTGTGGCATCAAAGTTTACTCTGGACTATATATATATATATATATATATATACAGAACCGATCAGGTGAGGGTTCCCTCACTTTGTTAAAATGCGGACTTTTTTTTTTTGGTTTTTTTTTTAAACAACTAAAAAAATATTTAATATTTTATGGAACTGATATTTTTCCATAATATAATGTTTTGGGCGTGTTTTGAATACCTATACCAAAAAGTGGTGGTACAGTCTGCCCAGACTGTACATACATATTTTTGTTATACGTACCCAAATCACATCCAAAACACTGTATTATGAAAAAAATTCAGTTCCATAAAATATTAAACTTTTTTTTTAGTTATTAAAAAAAAAACCAAAAAAAAACCAAAAAAAAAAGTCCGCATTTTAACAAAGTAAGGGAGTCCTCACCTGATCGGTATATATATATATATATATATATATACCGATCAGGTGAGGACTCCCTTACTTTGTTAAAATGGGGACTTTTTTTTTTGGTTTTTTTTTAAACTAAAAAAAATATTTAATATTTTATGGAACTGAAATTTTTTCATAATATAATGTTTTGGGCGTGTTTTGAATACCTATACCAAAAAGTGGTGGTACAGTCTGCCCAGACTGTACATACATATTTTGTTATACGTACCCAAATCACATCCAAAACACTGTATTATGAAAAAATTTCAGTTCCATAAAATATTAAATATTTTTTTAGTTGTTTAAAAAAAAACCAAAAAAAAAATCCGCATTTTAACAAAGTAAGGGAGCCCTCACCTGATCCTGACCCTATATATATATATATATATATATATATATATATATATATATATATATATATATATATATCTCCAACGGACCAAATAAACGGACCAATGAACGGACCAAGGCAAAAAAACACGCGGGTCGGGTTTAACCCGCGTGTTTTTGTGGATTAAACCCGACCCGCGTGTTTTTTTTGCCTTGGTCCGCTTTAGAACGGCTCCGTATATATATATATATATATATATATAGTCCCAAGATAACATAATAACCCAGAAGGGGTACATCTAATATTACTCTTATTTTCAGCTATTGCATGTATAATTCAACTGTAGACAAGCGACCTTTTTAAAATTTTAAACGATAAATTAATACCTAGGATTAACAATCCTAAGATTGTAATCCATGGGACAATAATATCTAGAAAATAATCCTTTCAAACCATACATAGCCAGAATATCATAATATGATATTAATAGCAGCTTGATATCCCAAGTGTAGAAATTAATGACCTGCATAAGTAGCTTCATCATTTAATTGGTAGCACTATTTAGGGCTACATGGTGTTCAACATGGCTCAAGTGCCACTTTTTTTTACCCAGATATCAAATAAGTTGTTTAATCAAACCGCACTAGCATTAATATTGATGGTCTGTTACTAAACATTATATAGCTACCTTCAAATCATATAGTAAATTATCAAAGTTGATGAACTAATCTAGGACAACAACTACAGAGTCTAGTTACATACACTTCATAACCTACGGATTATTTACCGAAACGGCTGTCCTTATGTCGTACAAGTAACACAATCAGAACCTTTATTTTATTCCAACTCTTTTACTCTCCGTTGGCGATCCAACTTCTTCTCTATTCCCTTCTTCTTCCTGTATGTTCACAACTTCATCAACTGCTCCAAAATGAAACCACCAACTGCTGCCGTATTACTGATGTACACCCCAATTCCGATAAGAATGTACCAATTTGGTAGGGGATACTCTGCACAAGGTTTTTTTCCTTTTTCAAAAAATTATATATACACACATTTTATATATTAACTCTGGAAGAAAATCCACACAAGGCCTTAAAATTCACCAAATTGTTGTTCACTAATACTTTTTACCCTTTTCTTGTTGGATACATGTCTTCAATAAATTTGTGCTTTTTTTATTGAATAGCTGTCTCCTTTTCTCTGTGAGAAGATATAATCCCCAACTCTTTCAAAAAGAACAAAAGGATAAGAGATAGGAGATGGGAGATGAGATTTGTTTGTGAAACCCAAAAAGACCTTTTGCTTCTCCAGTCCTTTGATTTCTACTCCATTCCTTTGACTTAGCTTCCTTGTTTACTTCAATGAGCTCTCTCCTTCATAAATGGAGTTGATGACAGGATTCATCCTCTAATTTACAATTAGTTACAGTAGTTCTAACACTTTCTATCTTTTCTGGGAAAAAAAATTCAATACTAAATTCCTCCAAATTCCAAATAAATATCTAATTCTTTTTCATGTTAATTAACCAAATCTATAAACTGTATACAAAGGTAAGGTTTAGCAAAAACAATATGCCAACCAAACAACAAGTATAACTCAAATAAAACCATCGGAAGTTTTAAATAGAGAATCTGGCCGAAGGCTGGCTGGATTTTGTATGAGGAGATAATGTAGAGGGTCTATTTCCTTTACAATACACAAGATAGAGTTTGCGAGGGTTTATAACTCAAATGACATGAGCGCTGCTGTTTCGTATAAAAAGGAGTATGTTATGAAGTGAGTAGATTTACTCAACTAAATCATATCAAATTTTATAGACAGGAAGGCCCATTAAAATCAACCAGTGAGATTTAACCCAATACCTAATTTACTCAACTAAATCATATCAAATTTTATAGACAGGAAGCCCCATTAAAATCAACCAGTGAGATTTAACCCAATACCTAATCCTCATAATGAGTTGAATTATTAGAAAATTCTACATAATCGACAAAACTTGATTAGAGTAAAAAAAACTGTAACCAAGCTAATAACAAAGAATTTGAAAGCCCTAGAAAGCTGATTTCGAATAGAAGCCCGTGACAATTAAAAAATAAAACCTTGTATTAGAACAATTGATCTTATATGATACATAACTTAATATCTAAACACCCAATTCCATCCTAAAACAGAAAATTAAATAAATAAATAAATAAAATCTGACTGAATATTGGCAAACCAGCACAAAGAGTAAATCATAATCAACAGAATCAGCTAGAACTTGGAACAAGAAATACTATTAAATTAAAAACAAGCTAGTACGAATCGGTACCAGCAAATATCGGAACCCAACTCACCTGCGGAGAGAGGGATGTATCCGACCCAGAAGGAAGAATCGGGTGATCATAAGAGACGAAATCTCCAATTTCCTGAATATTAGTATTAATCCTTGATCGATGATACTGAACATCCAATACTGGGATGATGCGCTGTTGTATGATTATTTCAGCTTCGGCTCCCATATTCTTCTTCTTCAGATCATACCACAAAAAAAATTTGATACTATATTTTCTAAATCCAACGATTTTATCGAGAAATATATATGAAAAATTGATGTAGTTGTAAATTTAGAAATGGATTTTCTTTGGAATTCCTCTGTTTTTGTGGGAAGTGAGAGAGATCACAATGAGAGATAGGTAAGCTTACTGGAATTTATAGTTGTGGATGAGGAAAGAGAAGAAACCGGAGCAACCGGTGAAAGTTAGTTTGACGATGGACACGTGTACGTCTGCTATACCAGATGACTTGAGAGAGTCTTCTTCTCTGTTCTGTTCGATTCGCTTCAACGAACAAACAAACGCGCAATAAAAAGGCATCACTTGCAGAGCAGGTGATTGTTTTTGGATTACCGGCGTGACTTCTCACGACTCATTTGTCATTTCACACTCAATTGACGTAATCGCCCTTCCATTACAGTTGACTTTTTTGATTTATCCGCTTAATATAGCTGACTTTTCTAAAAATAAAAAACTAATAAAATGTAACCCCTCGAGACTTGGGCTAATGATACAAATAAATTAAAGGGTTCTTTACATAAGTATACAACAAATAGAAAGTAATTGCAAGAAAAGTGCATCAACTAAATAATTACAAAAAGAGTGTAATTAAGACTCATATTACAAAAATAGTACAATTCACATTAATAAAGAAACCTAAAATCAAGGATAACTAATAATTCAAATTCAAATCTTGTCTCTAACAACAATTTCAAATCCATATTTCAAAATTCAAATCAAAATGAGAAAATTAAAAATAAAAAATTATGAAGGAGCTAATGTTCATCATCCTCCTCTCTCGCCGCCACAGCTGCCGCCGCCGCCACAAAAATTGACTAGTAACTGCATCACATTTAAAATAAAATTGGTAATCAAATACAACTGAATTGGTTACCTTAGTCTAAAAGTTTGACAACCAATTTCATGTTGGTAAATAAAAAATAAAACACTGCATATTTATACCAAGGTAACCAAAACTTTATACCAAGGTAACCAAACTTTTATACCAAGGTAATCAAACTTTTATACTAAGATAATCAATCTACCTTCACACCTGCAGTATGAATTAGTTACCTTGATCTGAAAGTTTGGCAACCAACTGCACGAAGGTTTGGCTACCAACTGTATTACATGCAAAATAAATTGGAAACTTAATAAAACAGAATTAGTTACCTTGATATAAAGGTTTGGCTACCAACTGCATTATAAAAAAACTGCAGAAACAGAGCGACAATGGCAGAGGGAGGGGGAGGGGGTGGGGGCGGGGCGTGGGCAGTGGGAGGAGGAGGAGGGGGTGGCGGAGGGAGGGGGGAGGGAGGAGGGAGGAGGGAGGAGGGAGGAGGGAGGGGGGAAGAGGAGGGGGGTGGCGGAGGGAGGGGGTGGGAGTAGGAGGAGAGGGGCGGAGGGAGGGGGAGGAGGGGGTGGCGGAGTGAGGGGGTGGGAGTAGGAGGAGAGGGGCGGAGGGAGGGGGGAGGACGGGGTGGCGGAGTGAGGGGGTGGGAGTAGGAGGAGAGGGGCGGAGGGAGGGGGAGGAGGGGGTGGCGGAGTGAGGGGGTGGGGCTGGGGCGTGGGCGGTGGGTGGGGAAAGGAGGCGGAGGAAGAGGAAGGAGAGGGAGGAGTAGTGGCGGGGGGCAGAGGCGGGAGGAGGGGAGAGGGGAGGCGGGAGGCGGGAGGCGGGAGGAAGGGGAGGCGGAGGGTGGGGAGGGGTTGGACAGGAGGAGGAGGAGGAGGAGGAGGAGGAGGCGGAGGGAGGAGAAGAAGAAGAAGGGAAACATAAATGGAGTGGGAGAAAATCGTGGGAGAGATGAGGAGAAAATTGTGGGAGAGATGGTTGAGAATTAAAACACATCCCATAATTAAAGGAATCATAAATATGTACTAATAATGAAAATAAAATTTTAAAGATATTAATTATGTAAATATTTAATGAGGACACTTTTCTTGTAATTATATTTTTAAATGTACTATAAAATGTAATTATTCCTAAATTGAATTTGCCCGACGGAGTTTTTATGTATGAAAAAACAATTATCCTAGGGGATCGGTTATTCTGATCGGTCTATCAGTCGGTCTAAATTTATTTTATTTTATCGAGTTTTGATTTTCAAAAAATATATAATATTTTTTTAATTAAAATTTTTACAAAATCGAGTAATGTATCCAACTTACACCAAAATTATTCGATTCTGCAAAAAATTCAATTAAAAAATAGTATATATTTTTTGAGAGTCAAAAGTAGAAAATAATTAAAAAAATTAGATTGGCCGCAAAAAAAAAATCGGAATGGCCGGTCAGTGTAGAAGGACCGATGAAAAATATTACTCCTATCATGAATGTTGGGTCATGATATTTCAACTATTGGCCCGAATGAATTGGGCCTACTTGTTTGATTAGTCCATTGAGTCTCCATTATTGGGTCCTAAAGTTATTGGGCCTAGTCATCATCTTATTCCTGTTGAGTCCTTACAAGACCGGGTCGAATCAGTGGATTAACCCATGAGATATTTTAATATCTCCATCTTTGACAGGTAATGATGAAAAAGCATGACAGTTGACTGTTGTATTTGTCATTCATTTATGTGGATGAGATCCGGGGATGGCCGACGGTAGAAAACAGTGACCACGGGTAGTGGGTGGGCTGTGCGCAGTCGGCAGGAACCATCAGCTCAGGGGGCTATGTCAGATAGTAGTGGGTGACACGGTAAATCGGGTAAAAGGGTATAACATAGCAAGGAAGTCTTCAATTAAAAGGTAACTGATAATTTTATCTTATTCAATACACTAGATATTTTATCCTTCATTGTTAACCCTTGTGATCGCCTGTATTGACTCTCAAGCCTGAGCTATCCCCCGACGGTCGAAGCCATCAAGCTTTTGGTGTTGACTGTGTTTAGTGTGCATGATCAGGACGCCTTACGTGATTGAGACGTGGTAGAAAATCTTAGCGTTAACAATGAAGATATGAAAGTTGAGCTAAAGTTGGAGTTGTAAATTTGTAATTTGAACTTTTTTATGTTGCGATTTTGTTGAATATAAATAATGTCTTCGTGTTTAAGTGTATTCATAAGTACAAAATCAATCGTATCAAATCAGTGCATATCGCACCGAACTAATAGTCACATTTTTGAAAAATAGATATGGATATTAATACTGAAAAATAACGATAACCAAATTATTAGAAAAATAGATACCGAATGGATAACTGAATTATTAAAAAAAATAAATATCTATATCGATACTGAAAAGAAAAATAATGATATAGTATTGTTAGACACTAATTGATGAAGTGTTTGTTATAGTAATGAATAATGTTAGAAACAAAAATTATTGTACAAATATTTTATAAACTGATTGATGTGACATACTTTATCTCAACTTTTTATGTGGGGCCGAAGACTACAGTGAATCAATTTATTGATCAATATGTCCTTATAATTACTCTATACTAATTTCTTAACATGACTGATGTGGCGTGATTTTTGATACAAAAGGATGTAATACTAAATTAGATAAATTAGGTAATACTAAATTCGATCTTTTTCATCTTATTGTTTGCCTGAGGTAAAAGTAATTTGAATTTGTTACGTTTTTAACCAAATTAATGATTTTGTATATATTTTAATATTCTTTTAATGAAACCCTAGTATTGAAAATTATTAAATTTTACTTTCTTCGGTACATCTTTCCTTTAATTCTATTCAATACATTAATTATTTAATTTTAATAATTTTGTTAGTAATAATTAAAATATGTTACTGAATAGAAAAAAATAGTTTCACCGTTAAAATTTTAAAAAATTCACATGTTAATCAAACGGTAAAAAAATTATTACTTTCATTTTTAGAACTATTATATTATTCAATATAATAACAATTGTCAATATAGTCAATGATCGATAACAATTAATTTTGTCAATGCAAAGAAATTTTCTTATCTCTCACCACATAAATCTATAATATAAAACAGAGCGGAGAGAGAAAATACATAAATGTCACATCAAAATACACGTCAGCATCTCTCTCTTGTCCTCCTTATTCAAATTTCGAATCCACACACACAGATAAGTATTGATGATTGTAAGTTTTGTAGATAAGTTTAGAATTTTTCGGATATCTATTTTTAAAGGAAATTCTGCCGAAATTTAGTGAAATTAGTACCGACTAGCTCGATGTTTTGGTGGTTGAATATGTATTGTTGATTGAGTATGTATGCCTTTAGATAATGTAATATTTTTTAAATTTTAATTTAATTTTTCGTTACATCGTGCCTTCAGGCACGGGTTATCGCTAGTTCATCATAAATTTAGACGTAATATGGACTTAACTAGTTGGGTCCCGTGCCTCCGGCACTGTATGGACAATATGATTATCTCAAATTTTGAACGACCAAAATAATTTATTGAGTGAGCGAGAAATTTAAAGTCATTTGTATTTTATTAAATTATTATTAGATTATTAGATAGATAGATGTATTTTATTAGATAGATGTATGAACGGTGAGATTTATCCCAAACTTTGGACGGTCCAGATGATTTATTGAGTGAGCGGAAAATTCAAAATTATTTGTATTTTATTAGATAGATGTATGGACGGTGGGATTTATCTCAAATTTTGAACGGTCCAGATGATTTATTGAGTGAGCGAAAAATTCAAAATCATTTATATTTTATTAGATAGATTTCAATACTCGACTCAATTGAATTAAGGTAATTATTTTTTCGTCTCACGTTAGACAAACATTTGAAAATCATTTAATATGGGCTTGAAGAAGTGTGCCCTGACCCTAACCAACAATTCATAACCAATATTATAAGGAAATTGAAAGTAGATTTGAACGGTCAAAAAGAAGAGACTGGAAAAGAATTAAAAATACATAAACATAAATGTTTGGGCTCCTTCTGTTTGACTGTCATCAAACCCCTCCCTCCCTCTCAACAAAGCAAAAAAAAAAGAAGACGCAACAAATCCAAAGCAAAATTGTCCCCAACTCCGTACTCTTCCATTTCCCCCTTTACTCTCTCTAGAAAACTAAACCACCATTCTGTTGAATGCCGACTGAAATTGATCTCTAGTTACATCACACGAATTGTATTTCCCTTCCGATTATGAATCGATCGCGGCCGTCTGTGTCAGCCCTAAACTTTTTCACCTGATCGGTATATTTCTCATCTTTTTCTCGATAATTTATTTTCTTTGCTTGTTTTGGCGTGCTTTTTTAGCTATTAAGTTTTCATCTTTTATTGTGATTTGGTTTTCGGATCGATTTAGACTTTTTTGATGTTTTCGATTGGTGGATTTGTGTATTTAGATCTTTCTTTTTAGGGTTTCGTTTCGATCTGTTTTTTTCTTTATCCATTTTTATTTCCTCGTTCATTGTGATTTGTGGGTGAATATTTTTACGTTTATTTGTATGCATCTGTAAACTTCATTTACTTATTTGTTTCTTTTATGGACATCTGAGGTTATAATATTATATAAAAGGAAAATCATTTAATTTTAATAGTCTTCCAGATCTCTCTTTCCTTTAAAGAAGGTAGTAAACTAGTAGTTTTGTTTTCACTTTTTCTTCAAGTTTGTTTCTGCCGGTGGATTTCATGTCAAACTTTATGGAAAGCAATCTGATATCTTGTTTTCCTTTTATGGTGATTTGTCACCTAAAATTAACTATTCTCCTTAAAAAAATCTGTAGAAAGCGATGGTTAATCTGATTTGCCCTTATTTGCTCTCTCTCTCTCTCTCTTAATCATTTTAAAAGAAAACTTTAAAACTGAACTTTATGCATAAAATTCTGGTTTGTGTTTCTTGTTTGTAATTTAAAGTATAGAAATGGTAAACTATACCTACGTATGGTTTATTGATGTTGTTAACACCAAAGTGTCATTAACCATTTATCATAATCAACTCCTCCGCGGTTCTTTTTGTCACATCTTGGGCCAATGAAGTTAATAGAGCTAATTCAGGAATGAGAACTTCTTCCTTAGTCGGTGTGAACTGGGACCAACTTTAGAAATAAAAGTTACAAGTTATAACGAAGTTATGGTTCCATCTAAAAACTCTTGTCTCATTAGGTGTCATATTGTTTGATCAAGGGAATAGAAGCACCTTAAGTTAAATATATCCCCTAAATTGGGAACTATACTTCCAT
Organism: Panax japonicus; assembly: GCA_020205505.1. Classification (NCBI taxonomy): domain Eukaryota; kingdom Viridiplantae; phylum Streptophyta; class Magnoliopsida; order Apiales; family Araliaceae; genus Panax; species Panax japonicus. The sequence continues at coordinate 86,349,186 of CM035110.1, read as the reverse complement.
GAAATGGCTTGGTTTTTGGTATATGAGACTGACATTCTGGCCAAGTATGTCTCAGTAAATATATATTGCGTACTTTATAATTTCTTATTTGGCAAAGTCATCTTGTTTGAATTCCGTTTGGTTTATTTTACTAGTTTGCTTGCATCGATTGACCAATGTATGCTGTTTGTAGGTAAGACAGTGATTTTGTTTCTTCAGCTGAGACAGAATCTGTAAAGTGGCCCACCTTTTTATTACTTTCAGCAGTTCAGCTAATGGCTTCAGCAAGTGTAATTCCTATGTCGGGATTAAAAGAACCCAGTGGAAATAGTGTTGGTGTTGACAGGCTACCTGATGAGATGAATGACATGAAAATTAGGGATGACAAGGTACATACCTGATTTTTTATGTTTATTCCTCCTCTCCTCCTTCCATCGTTGTTCTTTTTTTTACTTGTGCGATTCACTAATAATTTGACTTCTACTGCTGTTATTTTAGGAAATGGAAGCAACCATTGTTGATGGTAATGGGACAGAAACAGGCCATATAATTGTGACAACTATTGGTGGTAGAAACGGCCAGCCAAAGCAGGTATTTCCTGACATTCTGTATTTCAGTTGGAGTACTAGGTCTCATAAACTTGATGGTTGTGATGTTAACTGTAACATTTTGTGATTCAGACAATTAGCTATATGGCCGAGCGTGTTGTTGGGCAAGGATCATTTGGAGTAGTGTTCCAGGTTTGTTGTTTATTTAGTAGCCAGATGTTTATTTCAATTTTCTTTTGAAGTAGTGATGAGAAAGGAATATTGTTGTTTTGGTACAATTTTGTAAATAACCTTTAAAGTTGGTGCAACTACATATGGTTGTTTTAGGCAAAGTGTTTAGAGACCGGTGAGGCTGTTGCAATTAAAAAAGTTCTTCAAGACAAGAGATACAAGAACAGGGAGCTGCAAACTATGCGTGTTCTAGATCACCCAAATGTAGTCTCTCTTAAGCATTGTTTCTTTTCAACAACGGAAAAGGAGGAGCTCTATCTTAACCTGGTATTAGAGTTTGTCCCAGAGACCGTTCACCGAGTGATCAGACACTACAACAAGATGAGTCAAAGGATGCCCATGATTTATGTGAAACTTTATAGTTACCAGGTATGCTTTATACTTGCATCAAAGTTTAATTAGTTCTTTCCCCTCCTTTGCCCAGTCTCTTCTATTTTTTCAATATTTGAACGTAGTGTTGATTGAACGTTTCTTCATGTTTATCATGTACGCGACGTGCTACAGAAACGTTTTTTAAATCTATAAAGCAGCTGACTTTTCTACGTATTTTGTTCCTTGCAGATTTTAAGAGCACTGTCCTATATTCATGGCAGTATTGGAGTCTGCCACAGGGACATCAAACCTCAAAATTTGTTGGTAAGATCATCTATTTGCTTTAACAACTGTATCTTTGTTTAATATAGCCTCAGTAGTGACAATTGCCTCGTGATTACCTTATGTTAAACTGGTACAAGAGTATAAGACGCAGTGGGATAATAGTTATAAACATAGTCTAAGATCAACTGATATGCATGCAATCATATTAAGTTCGTTATCTATAGTTCATAAGATAGGTTTTATCCAAAGAATATTCCCCAATTCTTTGGCTGTTGCGTGCGATATAAGCATGTGTTTTTTTAAAGGATTATCCATTTCAGTGGGTATCAGATGTGTTAGTTTTCAAACTTCTATTAACAGTCTCTAATGACTTTTACATCAAAGGTCAACCCACACACTCACCAAGTGAAATTATGCGACTTTGGAAGTGCGAAAGTCCTGGTTAGAATTAATTCTTGTTGTTATCATTATGTTTCTGTTTTTTGATAGGAAACGGATATTTCCATAACACTTTTTGATTTTTTCACAACAAAAGTGTTGCTATAAATGTATAACGACGGTGAAAACCGTTGCTATAGGATCTATAGTGACGGTTTTGTTGTGGAAATGTCATTTTCTGTTGTGGATTTATCAGTTTCCTTTTTGATATCAGCTTATTAAGTATTTGCAAGTTGTGCAGGTAAAAGGAGAGCCAAACATTTCTTACATCTGTTCTAGGTACTATCGAGCCCCTGAACTTATATTTGGTGCAACGGAGTACACTACAGCCATAGACATCTGGTCTGCTGGGTGTGTTTTGGCTGAATTGCTGCTTGGACAGGTAGATAATCCAATATCGTATATTGTTTCTTTACTACGCTGGGAGCTTTGTGTTTTTATTTGCTAAAGGAACACATTTCTGGTGATTTCAGCCCCTCTTTCCTGGTGAGAGTGGAGTGGACCAGCTCGTGGAAATCATAAAGGTTAGTTATGGCCCAAAACTGCGAGTATTAGACCGGTGATTACATACTTTCCTTTCAAGTTATATGATACTTATGGTTGTTAGCTACCTTATGCTATCAGCCAATAGGCTAAGACCTTTCTGTATCATTTTATGACTTACAATGGTGGGAGATCAGTTATTACTATGGGTTTTATTCATTGGTGATGTTGTCCACTTGAGGTTGATGTCGACTTGTATAACAACTTCTCTGTTGATGGCTTTCCAAATGAGAGTGTTGGTTCATATTTTGGTTTCAATTTCAAATGAGGTCTGAGTTTAGGGATGCTTTATGCAGGTTTTAGGTACCCCGACAAGAGAGGAAATCAAATGCATGAATCCTAACTACACAGAGTTCAAATTTCCACAGATTAAAGCTCATCCATGGCATAAGGTATAGGGGATCTAATTTGTGGATGTTTTCTCGATTGCTGATAACATTGTGTATAGTTTTCACTAATAACATGTTTGTTATCAGATATTCCACAAGCGCATGCCTCCAGAAGCTGTGGATCTCGTGTCAAGGCTACTACAGTATTCTCCAAATCTTAGAAGCACAGCTGTAAGTGAGCAAAACTTAAAGCAAGTTATCTGCACATTATTGCTTTCTATTCTTTTATTTTTCTCCTTGGGGGAATTATAGAAAGATGTTCAGGCTTCTTATTTGGTTGTATTAAGAGACAAGAGTGTTGGTTATTTGCCTTTAGTATGTTTTTAAAACCATCTGATAGGCAAGTTCAGTCTCCTTGATTGTATCATCCTGATAGAAATATTCTTCTGTGTCCGGGACCCTTCTGCATAATATGTGTTTCTGTTCATGTGTCCTAAATGTAGTCGTGAAAAATAATGAGAAACCCAATGTTCCTTGATTGTGAAGTCAATTTTTTTATGGTTATTTTACTACCCTTGCAGTTGGATGCTTTGATGCATCCCTTTTTTGACGAGCTTCGTGACCCAAACACCCGTCTACCAAACGGACGATTTCTTCCGCCACTGTTCAACTTTAAGTCTCACGGTAAGGAGTCATTAAGTCAAGATATTTTTGTGCTCCTATCTCTCTGCATAAATGATTGTGATTATTATGTGCTGCTTGCTCCTGTTGGCTGTTGTATAGAGCTGAAGAAGGTGCCAACGGAGTTGCTGGGGAAGTTGATTCCCGAGCATACGAGAAAGCAAAGTGCATTCTTCAATCAGTAAGATCACAAATAGGAGCTATTTGTTTCTGTGTCTATTTGTTCCTTTAGTTCTATGTATTTATCTTGTGTTGTAGTAGCAGAACGAGAAGGTTGTGCTCGATATTTCTCCCATACCATCAAGTGGGTATGCTGACCCTTGTGTCTAATTGATGACAGATTGTAACCCCTATTGATATGCAAAGGTTGATTTGTTATTATAGGCTTCATGTTACTCGACTTCTATTTAGTGTTTATTATTATTATTATTGTGGTGGTTGTGATGTGGAGAGAAGAGGGGGTTGCAAATGCAGGTGAAAAATACTAGGCGTGACAAATTTATTTGTATCGTCAAGCATTAGCTATGCTTATGTTGGACCTAATAGTTATGGTGCTGCTTGAAAAAGCAACTGGGGATGAGTGGGATGCATCATTGCATCTCACATGCCTAAAGTCATTACGTTATATATACCCACGCGAGGGTATATTTTCCTCTTCTTTTTAGCTTCTTTGCCCGTCATTTACAAGGAAAACGAACGGGTCTGTCTCAAGCCTGCAACACATAATACAGAGAAATGAGAATCAGCTATGCTCGTACTCCTCTAAATGTTTTGGACTGTCCCAAAATGAACATCAAATCTCACAATTAAATGTGACTAAGCTCACTTAGTTAATGGTTAAACCTTTTCCAATCAGGACTTGAGAATATGAGAATGAAAGACGATCTTTCTGCACCAATAAGACAGTCCTATTACATGACACCAAGGTTTAAAACAATCTACTCTAGCTTGCCAATAACATCTCTATTTAAACAAGGTAGATCTAGAAAGAGATGCCTATGAACTTGATTACTTTCTCATTTGCTATTTTTTTTCCTTGAAAAAAAAATAGAGATCTACTAGTTTAGTTGTATAAAATGACATAAAATTCATAACTTTACCACCACGATTCCATTATAACTTTAGTCCTATCAGAAATAATGAATCACAATTTTCCCTTTTATATCCGTGGATCTAATGTTACATTCGGATTGGAGAACCAAAGTAGGAATGGAATCTACGCAGTTTCATCCATTTGCACCTATGACTATGAAGCTATATTGAATTGTGCATGATCTTCCTAGTAAAAAGTAAATGTAATATAGTAATAACTAATAACCATTAAACAGTGGTTAATACATTATTACAGCAGTCAACGGTGAGATGGAGATAAACTAAATTTGGGACCAGCTAGAGAAAGTTAGTTATGGGAAAGAACATGGACGGTCTTAAAATTCCCCACCCTCCAGATGATAATTGTATTGTTATTCCATTGTCCTTTATCTGAAACTGTCTAAGCCAGACTCCACATTCTCAAAAAAGCCGATGTTGATATCAAAATTGGTCGGTTTGGTGTCATAAAAAACCTAGCATTTTTATTAAATTACTTGTAAGGTGCAGATTATTTCCAAACCACAAACTTCCACTACCACATTTTATTATATATACATTAGTTCAGCCTTTCGGATTTTGCATGCAGCTCTTGAACTAAACCAAGTAAGTTGACCTTTTGCAACTTGCTCCTCCACTGCTCAGATTCCCAATATATAACATTCCTTTTGTTTTTATTTTCTTTTTGATTTATCCAGTTTGTGTAATACTTTGAAGCAGATAATGGTGTCTGTCTGCATGAAAATGCTGGTTTTTGTTATTCCATTTCATCTGCTGTTATTTATCACCCAAGCTAGATTTCACTTTCATCACCATAAGAAACACAAACATTCTCAACCAATATCCCAAATTTCACTACCTCCGGCTCCTGCACCGGGGCCTAATTCTAATCAATCTCCTAATGACGAGAATCCCTTTAACTCTACTGGTGTTTTCGACGTACGAATATTTGGTGCTGTGGGAGATGGCACAACAGATGACACGGTGGCATTCAAGACAGCATGGGATACGGCCTGCCAAGTTGAGTCCGGGGTCCTCCTTGTTCCGTACGGATATTCTTTCATGATTCAATCCACAATTTTCACTGGTCCTTGTCAAGGTGGCCTTGTTTTTCAGGTAATTAATCTTGTTGTTCTTGTCCTGTTTGTGACATTCTTTTTAAGGCTTTTATGGTTAAAAGTACTAAAAAGTTGTTCTTTTTTGTTGGTGGGGATTGGCTATTTTTTGTTCATCTTGCAAAGGTTGATGGTACGCTTACGCCACCCGATGGACCCAAGTATTGGCCAGAGAAGTACAGCAAACACCAATGGCTGGTGTTCTACAGAGTCAACGAGATGTCATTGCAAGGAGCTGGCCAAATAGATGGAAGGGGAGAGCCATGGTGGAATCTGCCCTGCAAGCCCCACAGGGTATATAAATTTCAACTTTATTTATGAAATTGTACTCCATAATTAAAATGAATAATTTTTCTGAATTCAAAATTAAAAAACCTTCATATATAGGGAGTAAATGGAACTACATTGCCAGGGCCATGTGACAGCCCAGTTGTAAGTGATACAAACTGCCTCAAACTATAAAATCTTTTTTCATTCTAACATCTGCATTTTTCTGATTCGTCTTTCTTTTTTTTGGGGGGGTAATAGGCCATCAGGTTCTTCATGAGCAGCAATTTGACTGTACAAGGGCTTAAAATAAAGGACAGCCCTCAGTTCCATTTTAGATTTGATAGCTGCAGGAATGTCCATATAGAATCAATTCACATTACAGCTCCACCTTTAAGTCCGAATACTGATGGGATTCATATAGAGAACACAAACAATGTCCAAATATACGATTCAGTAATCTCCAACGGTTAGTTCAAATAAAGAAATACTCATATTTTCTGATTAATGCCTTTGCATATTGATGGTTACTTTAATTGACGATTGATGATCGGCTTTGCAGGTGACGATTGTGTATCGATTGGATCAGGTTGTTATGATGTAGATATAAGAAACATCACATGTGGACCTGGCCATGGAATCAGGTATGCACTTCCATTTCCTTATATTTTATTTATATACTTTTTGTGCTGCTACACACAAAAAGATGTCAGAACAAGGGACATATATACGCTCAGAGACCACGAGGCTAGCTAGGCATTTACTGGTTGATTCATAACAAGATTTGACAATTCAAAAACTTCTAATCTTTCCCTTTTCTCCGATAACAGCATTGGGAGTTTAGGCAACCACAACTCGCGAGCCTGTGTTTCAAACATCACGGTGAGGGACTCAGTAATAAAACATACGGACAATGGAGTTAGGATTAAAACATGGCAAGGGGGTTATGGAGCTGTATCAGGAATCACATTTGACAACCTTCACATGGATAATGTTCGGAATCCGATCATAATTGACCAATTCTACTGCCTCACAAAAGGTTGTAACAACCACACCTCAGCTGTGCTTGTGTCCGATATTCAGTACACTAGCATAAAAGGAACCTATGATGTTCGAAGCCCACCTATGCATTTTGCCTGCAGTGATTCAGTCCCATGCACAAACATAACGCTTTTAGATGTGGAGCTTCTTCCTGCAAAAGGAGATCTGGTGTTGGATCCATTCTGTTGGAATGCTTACGGAGATTTTCAAGCACTAACCATTCCGCCAGTGTCCTGTTTGTTAGAGGGATTTCCTGGTTCCATCTTGGAAAGTAACATAGGCTATTGCTAACTAATTAATTAATTAATTCACTGATGGGATTTGGTTGAATTATCTAGCTAGAAAATATCCATGATTGTAAATATTTGAAAAATATTTCATGATGATGGTTATGTAATCTATATATGAAGAGGGTCATATTATTATTCATCCCACTTCATTATATTTATAGGAGTGTTATTGTGCGACTTAATAAACTCTTTTTCCCACTTCCATATATGGAGTAAGATTTGTATTTATTTGACACAGTTAATCCCACAATTAATGTGCATTTTAGTTATGCCCATTGCCCGTTATTACAGATATTGATCCCCAAATTCGCGGTGATGGATATCAAAATGTTAAAATTTTGTTGAAGCCTACTAATAATCCATCCATTCTTGAAATTAATGAGAATCCCATTTGATATTTCTGTACTTATATATACTTGGGTTTATATATACATGGATGTTCATGCTATAGAATAGATGGAGCAGGTTAGTTAGGATGTAGCATTAGATTAATTTTCTAACTTATCAGTCTACCAACTTAATTAAATTTTAAAATTGTGGTTCCTCATATCTATCTAATAAAACACAAATGATTTTGAATTTCCCGCTCATTCAATAAATCATCTGGACCGTCCAAAGTTTGGAATAAATCTCACCATCCATCTATCTAATAAAATACAATCTATCTAATTCTATATTCTATATATCTAATTATATCTAATAAAATACAAATAATTTTGAATTTTCCGCTCACTCAATAAATCATCTAGGACGTCCAAAGTTTGGGATAAATCCCACCATCCATCTATCTAATAAAATATAAATAATTTTGAATTTATCGCTCATTCAATAAATCATTTGGGTCGTCCAAAATTTGGAATAAATCTCAACGTCCATAGTGCCGGAGGCACGGGACTGTTGCTTATAATATAGAAGAATTAGATAAGTATTATTAATTGCAGCATAATATAATATATATCGTGAGTAGGCAAAAGGACCTATATATATCCTCCCACTTATATAATGTTATGATGATAACACCAGAATATTCTTACTTTTCATTTGTCATGCGTGTTTATATATGCCTCCAAATAATAATAACATCATTATTCTATTTCTATATATAATAAAATCGGAGAAATGAAAGTTAAGAAACTCAGAAACACGTACGAACAAAAAAGAATGTTCAAAGGGGATACTTGGTGAAACCAATTAAGAAGAATGGCAGTCCCATAAGCAAGCACTACTAGTATATAAGTAGTGTATATATTCCATACAATATATACAAGGGACCATATATATATATATATATATAGAGAGAGAGAGAGAGAGAGAGAGTATCGCATTTAGGTGGTCTGAAAAAGCTCCGGTCGGTGCACGAGCTATACATTAGAATTAATGCCACCACCAAACTCACCTTTTCGTCTCCACCCACTAATCGATCTATTAGTATTTGTATTTTGTATACAAAGGTTTTGGCTTCAATCTGCTTTTTCATCCGAGCTACGGACTTTAACACCACTTAATTTCCGAATTTGGATTTTAGGTCTGATGAAGTTCATTGTGGAGTTTATAGTAAAAGGTATTATATATATGGGCTATATGTATATACACATATGTGTATTACACAGTAGGCCTAGGACGACAGATTTTTTGAGTTATAGCGACGGTAAACTGTCGCCATAGCCCAGAATAGCTATGACGACGGGTGAAACCGTCGCTATAGCCCAAAAAATCGTCGCTATAGCCTACTGTGTAATATACAGCTGTGTACACACATTTTTTTTCTATATATATATATATATACACACTAGTCGTATTACCCGTGTTTCGATAATATTTATTCCAAATTTTAGATAATTCTGATCGATTATTAAGATGAGCGAAAAATTAAAAATCAATTGTGTTGTGCATCACTAATTAATCACTACTAGCAGGGTATATGCAAGGCTGCCAAAGTAGTTCATCCCAAGGAATTAATGTTGTCCCCAAAAAGAACATCTCCAATTAGAATAATTAAAAGTGTCTCCTAATGATGAATATTTAGTGTAATTAATATTATCTGATAATATTGGGATTGATTACTTTACAGAGTTCCAATTAGTATTTTCACTTGTTTTACCAAATTATTGTTTGTTGGTTTAATCTTTTGTGATTTTAATAATGATAATATATTTGAGTTTGTGTTATGATCTTATTTGATTTATTTGGGTTAAATATTTTTATGCATATTAATTATATAATAGTTTGCATGGATTATTGGATGAAAGTATACTGCGTCACGTGCTTCAAAGTTTTTAGAATATAATATTTATATGATTAACTAATCATGTTTTGTTATGAAGACTAATTCTAATGTGAATTGGAGAAGTTTAAGGAAATTGAAAATTAGGTATTGGATTTATAACAGGTATGTGCAAGATGGAATTTATATTTAATATGTTTTAATTCCTTAAGTTTTTCATATTTATTTGTTGGGTTATATTCTTCCAATATAGATATATATATTATCTGTTATATACTGAGTTACCAATTTACGTGTCTTGAAGATCTTTTTAGGAATTAGTATATTGAAGGATTCTTATTCAAGTTGAAACAACAGTTATTTTTTGAAGTCTTACAGCAGTTGCTATTTAATAGTCAATAGGACTCTTTCAGCTAGTCTTTTTATTTTATTTGACTACTTCTCTTATCTTCTGAGGCTTTTGTTCATCTCCTATTAAAAAGTAAATAGTTGTTGCTGGATGAATGGAACGTTACTTGTCATAGCCGTTGCTCTCTTCTGTATATATACTGATCACTCGGGTTCATGAAGAAAAAAACAAGACTTACTGATCAGAAACTTTTCAAGTTATTCAGGAAACAAATCATCATATCACTATTTTAGTCTTGGTTTACAGTGTTCTTGTATTCCTTATTTATATCTATTGTAAACATAGTACAAGTCTAGGTTGGCTTGGGGTCTTTATTTTAGTAATATTCAGTCTGTACAACGAAGCTATCAAAGTCTCAGAGGTGAGAGGTGTTGCAGTGGTGCAAAGGGGGCAGATGTGTCCAAGTGATCGTCGTTGTAACAGGGAGTTATTTACTTTGTAATTGCTGAGTATTATTTTAATAAAGTGAGTCTCCAATCTTAGTTGGGATTGGACGTGGATTAGGCTACTAGACTAGAGGATAGGGGTCGAACCACGTAAAAATTCTCGGTGTGATTTACTTTTCACGTGTTTCTGATTTTAAGCTTTATATTCTGCATATTTTGGTTTTAGTTGGAAAATTTTATATTAATACAGACATGTATTAGTTGTTCGTTTTTAATAGTTAAGAACATAACTAATACGGACATGGTTAGACCATCCGATTATAGTCTCTTATAGTAAACTTAAGAAAAATTGGCCACTGTAGATCACGTTTAAGTATTTACACCTATTCACCCCCCTCTAGGTGTGCTTAATTACAGAATTTCATTGTTAACACCCTATCCTAATTAATTTATACCTAGTAGAATTAGTCATAATTACTACTAAGATTAAAGTGGTGTTCGATAAAATTGAGTGATTAATACATCTTAATAAATTAGATCATCTGAATGAAATAACATCTCATGAATCTAAAAAACTGTTTGATAACTAAAAAGTATAAAACATCTTAATGACACTATTTTACCATTTTAACCCTCCAAGTTATTTAAAAAATTTATTTGAATGATCTTGAAATTTGAAATTAAAGTACAATATTTATTGAGACTATTTTTGTCCATAAATTTTAAAGAAACTATTAAGATGCAATTCTTAATAGTTAATATTTGCGTATCTGTCTTGGCGATTAAGAGGCAAATTTTTTTTATCAAACAAGATTTGTTTGTGATCGAATAAGAGACATGTGAATTAAGAGATATTCAGACACAAACACCATTTAAGACGGAGTACCAAGTAAAACACCGCATATGAGATGAGATGACTGCAAATATAATTCCCTTAGTTTACTACAAATTTCAAATTTGTGTGGGGAGCTTATCATATTTATGTATAATATAATTTATATTTTCATTTGGTTATCTATTCTAATTTCTACGTGTAGATGAATAAAGCTTGTAAAAGGTAAAATTAATTACAAGATCATCAAAAAAATTAATTAACCATGTCTGGAGTCCTGTGGCAGTGTCACTGTTTAATCTAATCTAATCTAATCTAATCAGACTTCAAAATATTGAGACAATTATATTTTTTATTACATTTTAAAAAATAATTACATAAAAAGTGTACAAATAAAATAATTACAAAAAGAGTTCATATGCAATATTTAATTACAAAAAAGAGTGCAATCTTATCCTTTTATTTAGTTGAGTGATTTAATGAGTTATTGATAATGGCCATGTTTGTAGGGATTTAAATTTTATCTCTCTCTCATCAACTTCCATTCGGTCGTCGCCTTCTTCCTCCTCTGCCGCAGTCGCAGTCTTCTTCCTCACCTTCGCCCCCAGCCACTGCTCCACCTGCAGCCGCCCCACCCTCGCCTGCCACTACTCCTCCCGCCCCAACCCCCGCTCCACACCCTCTTCTTCCCCTTCCTCCGCCTCCCTTCTCCTCCCCCGCCCACGCCCCACCACCTCCATCCGCCTCCCACCGCCATCCCCCTCCTCCCGCCACCCTTGGTATAAACGTGGACATGGTTGCAGTAGATAAATAAGGTCGGAGCAGAGAAGGTACTAGAGGAGGAAGAGAGAGAAAATGATAATGGATGTCCACTGTCAACTGTTATTATTTTGATTTTATTTTTGTTGTTAGATCCCAAATGTTTGAATTTGAATTTAAAATTATGGCAGTTATTTTCCTTGATTTTAGATTTATTTATTAATGTGAATTGTACTAGTTTTTTGTAATATGAATCCTAATTACACTCTTTTTGTAATTATTTAGTTGATGGACTTTTCTTGTAATTACTTTTTATTTATTGTATACTTATGTAAAGGACCCAATTCTATTTACTGTTGATATTTAGTAATTAATTAGCTAGCCGGCTAGGAGACCTAATGCCTCTCACAACAAAGGACAGCCCATTCAAGAATAACTTTTTGTTTAGTTCGGCCCTTGAATTTACTTCTGTTTCTAATTTGGGTTTTTGGGGAAATAAAAAGTACTATATGAATAGGTGAGCCTTCTATTAATGGGCTTAATCGAAACCACATTGACTAAACTAGTTGTCTAATGTGACCACATCATTAATAATTTCAGGCCCGAAAAATACTCTGAACGCCCTCGCTCCTACAACATATGACCGATAAATTTATATCGACGAGACGACGACGTAAGTTAATTAAAAAGAGATCTAAATTTATAGCTCATACTTGTTAGAATGCTGAATGGTAGGTATGTTTTCATGTCACACATTTATTTGTAGTTTATTTGTAAATTCTAAGGTAGGTTTTGATTTTGCCGAATAAGATTTTGAGGTAATGCAATAGTTTACGTATCAAGGTAATAATTTTGTAGTTCATTACATGCGTAATATAATTACATCATTTTAAATGTTTTTATATTTATTTAACTATTTTTTGCTTAAGAGTTTTAAGTTTGTGTTTGTGAACGTTCGTGAGCTGTTCATGTTCGCGAAATTCGCAAATAAGTTTATGTTCGACTTGTTCGCGAATTTGATTATGTTTGTGAACTTCAAACGATCCGAATACATGCATAATTGCTGGTTGGATCAAGTTACTCAAATATGATCAAGTTGGACTAAAAATTTTCAAGTTCGTTTGCCGGTCTAGTAAGAGGTAAAGACTTATTTATGTTTTTTTAACATTTATGCAAATTAATTATTAATTAGCTATACACTCGAAACGAGTAATATAGTTTTAACGAGGTAGGTAAAAAACATTTCTACATTTGCATATATATTATATTTTGTAATGAATGTAATTTGTAGAATTAATAATATAAGCGGAAAATGGACATGGAATAATACTACATGTATGGACCCAGTTGAGCCACAGATGAGATGAGAGATGTGGCTAGCGGTGGCGGAGAAGGGAATATATAGTATGTATGTCATCCATCACCAATTACGATTTACGAAGGTAGGTCCAACATGTAATACGTTGAATTTGAACCATTGACTCGATCAGCAATCACGTGAGTTTGTGACGTATAGTAAGCCTCATGACATTACCCAATACGTACATACCTTGCCTTATTGGTGCTTAATTAATTCTATTATATATATATACTAGTTGGGTCCCGTGCCTCCTGCACTGTATGGACAATATGATTTATCTCAAATTTTGAACGACAAAAATAATTTATTGAGTGAGCGGGAAATTTAAAGTCATTTGTATTTTATTAAATTATTATTAGATTATTAAATAGATATATGTATTTTATTAGATAGATGTATGAACGGTGAGATTTATCCCAAACTTTGAACGACCCAGATGATTTATTGAGTGAGCGGGAAATTCAAAATTATTTGTATTTTATTAGATAGATAGATATATATATATATATATATATATATATATATATATATATTATTAGATCCATTCTGTATATGGGGCCGGATCAAGTCCGGACGTCCGGATTTTAACTAAATCCGGACCTTTTTTTTTTTTTTTTTTTTTTGCTTTTTTTTTTGAAACAACTAAAAAAAAAAAAAATTATGGAACTGAAATTTTTCCATAATACAGTGTTTTGGGCGTGATTTGGATGCCTATACCAAAACATTTTTGTACAGTCTGGGGAAACTGTACATACATTGGTTGATATAGGTATTAAAAACACACCCAAAACACTGTATTATGGAAAAATTTCAGTTCCATAATTTTTTATTTTTATTTTTTAGTTGTTTCAAAAAAAAAAAAAAAAAAAAAAAAATGGTCCGCATTTTAGATCCTGTCCGGACTCCCGGACAGGATCCATTCTGTATATATATATATATATATATATATATATATATATATATATATTCCTTGATGCCTTATGAATTAAGACCCCACACTACCCCACCCCACAATTCATAGCTAGCTAGTTAGCTATATATATATAGTGTATCATAATATTAATACACTATAATTCAATTTGAAATATTAATTAGAAAAATATGGAAAAGGAAGATCAGGTTAGAGAGATAATTGGTGGAGTTGATGAAGAAGAAGAGAAGATTAACAAGTTCTATGCTTTGATCAGAAACTTCCGGGAAGCGCGCAATCATCGTCGGCGAAGGAATGAGCTGATGATGATCAGCAATGAAGCAGATGAATTGGAGATGGTCAGAAAGAAGAACAAAAGAAAGTATTGCAAAGAATCGGCCTCCTCCAGTTGGACTCCGACGTTTGAATTGGAAGATTTTAAGCAAGATGACCACTACTTCTTCATTACAAAGCCTTTCCTCCAAATCTCTCCTCATTGTAAGAAACAAGAAGAAGAAGATATAGATGAGAATGGGTTAGATCTCAAACTTACCCTTTAGTCCTCCTCGATATACTCTTGTTGGCCGGCTTGATAGATAGATACTTAGATTAAAATGTCCAAAACTAATGTCAGCTAATTTCTCTGTTAGTTGTGCGGATAGGATGCCCTTGCTAGCTGTTGGTCTGTATGCCAATTAATGAGAGCTAGTTTGGTCTCACCAACTTATATATATATATATATATATATATATATATATATATATATATATATATATATATATATATATATATATATATGATCTTCATTATGCATGGTTTCTTACTTAATCGTGGTTTGGTTTGATTTATTTTTTTAAATTTTTTTTAAAATTTTAATATAATACTAGGATTATATATTAATTGTGCCTACAGTTTTCGACAATTCAGTGCTAATTTGGTGCGTGGAGAATGGGAATACAGTTAATCTTGGGCTTTGGGATACCATAGTTAAATACAACTGTTTATTATGCAGAGCAGAGGACTTGAAAGAAGATGGCTAAAAATTTGACATCTAAATGCCTCAAGTATTTAATAAACTCGAGCTTAGAATTAATTTTACAGTCTCAAAACGGGATCATAATCGCGATTATATATAATTCTTAACCCCTTTTCTTTCTAACTTACTTGATTTTGGAATGGAGTTTGTTGGGTCATGATATTTATCCTATCTTGGGCTGAGTGAATTGGGCTTCTTTATTGATTTAATGTGTTGGGCTGTTATAATTAAGTCATGGAGCTGATGGGGCTTAATCATTGTACCAGTTTCATTTAATTCTATAAGACCGGGTCGGATCCATAGATTGACCCATTAGACATTTTAATATCTATTATCTTTGACTTGTGATGATGAAAAAGCATGCCGGTTGACCAAGTTCCTGCCATGCATTAATGTGGATGGGATCATAGTCGGCCGGCGAGAGAAAACAGTCACAAAAGCAGTAGATAAACCACATGCAGTCGGTAGAACCCATCAGATCAGGGGGGTGTCAGGCAGTAGTGGTTGGCACGGTAATTCATGCAGGGACAGTATATCTTAGCAAGGAAGCCTTCTCTAACAGATATGTTCTCATACCTTTCAATATATTCAGATTCTCTCATCCATACACACACAATCAAGCATTATCATATCTCTAGACACTAGACATTACATTCCTCCATTGTTAACCTTGTGAACACATACTAATTCTCACGCCTGAGCTATCCCCCGACGGAACAGCCGTCAAGCTTGTGGTGTTTATCGTGTTTACTGTGCAGGATCAGGACGTCTTACGTGATTGAGACGTAGTAGAAGATCTTGGCGTTAACATTGGCGCTAGAAGGAGGGCTTTTTAGATCTAGTGTCATCGAAATTTTCAATCACAATCATTTAACTTGCTTCGGAAGATGATGAGGAGTAGGGATGGCACACCAGAAGGGCAGGCGATGGCTGTCAGTTCATCACTGCCTCGAGTTTCGGTGAAGGATCGTTTGGGTCCTTCTAAAAGTGCTCATGAGAGCACGGCTTCTAAGCATAATTCAAGAGATCTCCGTCCGAAGATCCACTGTGGGGCCAGACGAAGACTAGTTTTTGGTGCGGATAAGGAACGAGATCGTGATCAAAAACAGACGGAACGCTCCCCGACCAGGACGTATCATAGAAGTGGTCAGGAGGATAAAACCGCCAAGTTGACGAAGATGGCGGACGAAGCGGATAAAGCTTTGGAGGTTCTATTGAAGCAAAGAGAGGATATAGCTGAGCAAATGCTTCGGGTGGCAGAATTGAGGGACGAAGCTTCCAGTCAAGTCCGGTCCGAAAGGCGTAGTAGGCATAAGGAGGTGCCGCGGCGAGACGGTAAGGAGCCGAAGCATTCTGCTCATGATTCTAGAGATCGTTCCCGAAGTAGGAGGAAATCGAGGAGCAGAACTCCTGTGGCCTCGAAGAAGGCACTGGTGGTCGTTGGTTCTCGGCATCGAGACAATGATAGACGAAGAAGTAGATCGAGGGAGATCATGCCCGAGATTGGAGTAAGAGATTATCAACGGGACCATTCTCACAGTAAGGACAGAGCTGTACATAGGAGTAGATCGAGAAGTCCCACTGTGGCCTTAAGATCGACGGGAGTAGGTCGATATTCTCAAAGGCAGAATGTTGAGCATGAGAAGGAAGTCTCCCCACAGCCTGAAGGCGTTGATTTTCTGGTAAGGGAGTTAAAAGAGCTCCGTAAGCAATTGGCTGAAGTCCAGCAGGTGAAGGACGCTCCGGGAAAGAAGGCGTCCCCTTTTTCCTCAGATATCCTCAAGGAGAAGGCGGATATCACTAAAAAATTGCCTCGCATAGAAAGTTACGATGGGACCGGAGATCCTTATGACCATAGTCAGGCGTTCGATCGACTAATGGACTATTATGACTTTACTGATGCTGCCAAGTGCCACACTTTTGTTACAACATTAAGGAAAGATGCCAGATAGTGGTTAGGAACTCTACCTTCAGATTCAATATCCTCGTGGACCGAACTTTGTGATAAGTTCCATGCCCGTTTTGGAAGTAACCGAAGAAGAGGAAAGCCCACGGGTTCTCTGGCACAGGTCCGGCAGTATACCAGTGAATCTTTGGGACAATATGTTAAGAGGTTCCGAAAAGCAGTCGGACAAGTATCCGACCTTAATGATCTCCAGGCAGTAGGATTGTTCCAGAATGGGCTGGATCTGGTTAAATCTGAGAAGTTGGTGAAAAAATTGATGTTCCACCATCCGAAGAGCTTGACAGAAGCCTTCGACAAGGCAGAAGGCTATATTGTTGTGGAAGAGGCCATGAACAGCCTGAAGCATCCTCCTTCAGATCAATTGAAAGAGACAATAGCTCCTAAAGTTGAAGTTGATCAGAGGAGGACAGGGGGGTATAATGACCGATCGGAGGGTAGTTCGAAGAAGTATAATAATTCCTGGCGACAAGGAAACAGTCGTCCCCCTGTTGCAGCCCCAAAGGTGAATAAGATCTATACTAAGTTGAATACTGATAGATCGGTAATCCTAGACCAGATCCGAAATCAGCCTTTCTTCGAACCACCCCGCGATAATTATCGAACAGGACAGGGTAACTCTCGTAAGTATTGTGGATATCATCAAGCTGCAGGCCATGATACTAACGAGTGTTGTAATTTGAAGGATTTTGCAGAAAGGAAGATTAAAGATGGCTTATTGGTACAGTATGTGGCCGTGAACAACCAGCAAAATGTTAACCGTACTGTTCAAACGGTTCAGACAGTTCCAGTACCGCCTCCAAGGCATGTTGTCCATGTGATAACCGGTGGGTCTTGGGGGAAGTTGATAGGAAAGAAGAGAAGGGCTTATTTGGACTCGGTCATGTCTGTAACGGATGCTCCCCTGAAGATTGACAGGCCATTTCCAGGAACCATCATATCATTCACTGACGCCGATTATCCTTCAGAACCTATTGATCCTCATGAAGGGGCCTTGGTGATCACGGCACAAGTAGGTTCGGTGGACATGAAGCGTATGATGGTAGACAATGGGTCTTCGGTAGATATTTTGTACGCCCATGCCTATCAAAGGATGCATCTCGATGGACAGAAGATGGAAGTCGGACAAGAAGCTCCGTTATACGGTTTCAGCAACGATCCGGTTAAAGTTGCAGGTACCATTGAGCTCCCGGTTATCTTCGGTACAGCACCCCAGCAGGTAGAAATAATGTGCAAATTTTACGTTGTGCACGTAGATTCTACCTACAATGCTATATTGGGAAGACCTACCTTGACTGCTCTCCAAGCGGTGACTTCCATCCCCCATTTTAAAATCAAGTTTCCCACACCGCATGGAGTGGGAGAAGTGGCTGGGGATTTGGATCTAGCTCGTCGGTGTTACCGGAATGCCGTTATTTCCTCTGGAGTGGGGGTCAGCAAGCAAAAACAGACTATGGCGATTGAGATTGAGCCCTTCACTGAAAGTAGTTCAGAACCAATGGTTATTCCTGAAGGAAGTACGGAAGAAGTCGAGTTGATCGTCGGAAAGACGGACAAAACCGTAAGGATTGGTTCGGGACTACCCGAACCTCTTCGGACGAACCTTATAGAGCTCTTACGCTGTTACGCGGATATTTTTAAATAGGAACCGAAGGATATGCCTGGGGTAAGCCGTAAGATTGCTGAGCATAGTTTGAATGTGGACCCTTCTAAGAAGCCAGTTCGACAAAAAAGGCGGATCTTTGCACCTGAGCGACAGAAGATTATTGATGAAGAAATTGCGAAGTTGTTAGCTGCCGACTTCATTTATGAGATTGATTATCCTGAATGGATGGCGAATGTAGTTTTGGTGTAGAAGCAAAATGGAAAGTGGCGGGTTTGCATCGACTACACAGACCTCAACAGAGCTTGCCCGAAGGACTTTTATCCTCTACCCCATATCGATCAACTCATCGATGCTACTTCGGGGTATGCTTTACTAAGTTTTATGGATGCTTTTTCAGGTTATCATCAAATATCCATGCTTAAGGAGGACATCCCGAAGACTGCATTCATTACACACCGTTCGGTGTATGCCTATAAGAAGATGACTTTTGGTCTTATAAATGCCGGAGCCACTTATCAAAGAATGATGAACTTCATCTTCGACTGGCAGCTGGGGAGGAACATGGAGGTCTACATCGATGATATGATCGTAAAGAGCATGCAGGTTCATAAACATTTGGACGATCTAGAGGAGTGCTTTCAAACTGTTCGTTATCGTCAACTGAGGCTTAATCCGGCGAAGTGTACTTTTGGCCTCGGTGCAGGAAAGTTTTTGGGTTATTTGGTCAGTCAAAGGGGCATTGAGGCAAATCCGGAGAAGATCCAGGCCATTCTTGATATGAAGACTCCTCAGTCGTTCAAAGACGTTCAACGTCTGACTGGCAGGATTGCAGCTTTAAGGAGATTCGTCGCCAAGTCTGCAGAAAGGTGCCTTCCTTTCTTTAATACGTTGAAGGGGCCGAAGAATGCGAAGACGTTCCAATGGACTTCAGAGTGCGAAGATGCTTTCCAAGGCATAAAAGAATATCTTTCTTCTGCTCCTTTATTAGTAAAGCTCGTTCCAGTGGAGACCTTATATCTGTACCTTGCAGCAAGTTCATTAGCGGTTGGAGCGGTACTAGTTCGAGAGATCAGTGGAAAGCAGCATCCGGTCTACTATGTCAGTCATGTTTTGCGAGATGCTGAGACCCGGTATCCGATTATTGAAAAATTTGCCTTTGCTCTAATAATTGCTAGCAGAAAGCTTCGACAATATTTTCAAGGTCGGCTCCTGGTCGTCTACACAGACCAGCCATTGAAGAAGGTAATGGGAAGACCAGAAGTTTTCGGGAGGCTAGCGGCGTGGACTATGGAGCTGTCCCAGTTTTTCATCGAATATCATCCCCGAACAGCTATCAAAGGTCAAGCCTTAGTCGATTTTATTGTTAAATGTACGTTCACCGAAGCTGATGAAGAGTTGCCAGAAGCTGAATCGTCTGATCGAGCAGTGGCGGTCCTTCAACAAGTTCAGAATGCATAGATTTTATATGTGGATGGTTCTTCCACTCTGACTGTTAGTGGGGCAGGAGTCATCTTGACAAGTCCAGACATATTTAAAGTTCAACAGGCCATCAGATTCGGATTTAAAGCAACAAACAACGAAGCTGAGTATGAAGCGGTGCTAGCGGGTGTTCGATTGGCCAAGAGTCTAGAGGTACAGAAACTCATCATTTACAGTGACTCACAGTTGGTCGTCAAGCAGCTGTCCGGAGATTATGAGGCTCGTGGAACTCGAATGATCAAATATCTGGCGGAGCTAAATGACTGACTTCAGTATTTCGCTTCTTATGAATTTCAAGCCATAGAGCGAAGTGACAATTCCATCGCCGATGCACTGTCGAAATTGGTTACTACGGATATCGATGTTTTCAATGGATCAGTTTACTTGGAGATTCTGCAGCAGCCGAGTGTTCTTCATCAAGCAGTAATGTGTATCGAGCGATCTAACTGTTGGATGACCCCCTACATCGAGTATTTGGCAGATGGCGTTCTACCTTCAGATCAAATGCTGGCAAAAACGATCAAGTACAAAAGTGCCAATTTTGTCCTTATTGATGGGGATTTATATCGATTGGCCTTTTCATCACCTTTATTGAAGTTCCTAGTCCCATCCGAGGCGGAATATGCTATTCGGGAGGTTCATGAAGGTATTTGCGGGGACCATATGGCCGCTAAATCTCTAGCTTACAAAGTACTTCGGCAAGGATACTACTGGCCTAAGATTTTTAAAGAAGCTACTAAGTATGTCAAAAAATGCGAAAAATGCCAACTTAATAGTCCAGTCCCACATCAGCCACCTGAAGAGTTATACTCGATTTTATCTCCTATACCCTTCGCTGTCTGGGGGGTAGATATATTGGGTCCGTTGCCTAAAGCTAAAGGGCAGGTTAGCTTTGTCATAGTTGTCATTGACTACATGATCAAGTGGGTAGAAGCGAAGCCACTTCGGTTAATAACGGAGCAAGAATGTCTAAAGTTCATAAAAGAGTCCGTAGTGTTTCACTTCGGAATCCCCAGAGTATTGATATCGGACAACGGACGCCAGTTTGTGGGATCAAAGTTCAAGGCATTTTTAAAGGAGCTGGGAATTCAGCATAAGAAGACTTCGGTGGCTCATCCTCAGTCAAATGGGCAAGTTGAGGTGACCAACAGGACGCTGCTGAATGGGATCAAGCGCAGGCTGGATGAAGCTAAAGGAAGATGGCCAGAAGAACTGCTCAGTGTGCTATGGGCTTATCGTACTACGCCGAGGACTACTACGGGAGATTCACCTTTTCGACTAGCTTATGGTACTGATGTCTTAGTCCCCTTCGAAATTGGATCTCAAAGTCTTTGGGGAAGCCAATATAAAGAGATCTACAATGATGAAGGACTGAAGGCCAATTTGGATCTGCTGGAAGAAGTCAGAGAGGTTGCCCTACTTAAATTAGCTGCTTATCAACGAAGAGTAGCTAAACACTATAACAAAGGAGTCAAGCTTCGCAGATTCGAAGTTGGAGACTTCGTCCTTAGAGAAGCCAAAGCTTCTACACCTCAAAACACTGGAAAATTAATGCCAAATTGGGAAGGGCCGTATGAGGTGATTGAAGTGTTAAATCCGGGTACTTATCGGTTGAGGTCATTGGATGGCTCCGAGATCAAAAATACATGGCATGCTGGCAGACTTCGGAAATACTTCCAATAGAGATCAAGTCAAGTCACCGGAAGTCTGTATATTATTGTTCATTATCAATAAAAAGTCACTTTTTCACTATTGGTTCTGGTCCTATTTGTCCTATGGTCACTATGATGTAAGGAGGTATGGTAGGACTCGCTGGCCATTCGATGGCAGCCTATTTGTTTGTCTACCCCGAGTGGTAGACAAAGGATCCTATATTGATTTTACTAGGGTGGTAAATCAATGGTCACTATTGGTCCTGGTCCTATTTGTCCTATGGTCACTATGATGTAAGGAGGTATGGTAGGACTCGCTGGCCATTCGATGGCAGCCTATTTGTTTGTCTACCCCGAGTGGTAGACAAAGGATCCTATATTGATTTAGCCAGGATGGTAAGTCAATGGTCACAATTGGTCCTTATATCTTGGTCCTTATACCTTGGTCCTTATATCTTGATCCTTATATAGATGTTTCACCCCGAGTGGTAAACAAACGATGATCTCACACTTCGGAACCGATAAGTATGTATTACTTTATTTTATTTAAGTGTTGAGTTCAGTTCATTCAGTTCGGTTAAGTTAAATTCTGTCCGTAAAATATAGTTCATTTCGTCTCATGCATTAATTATTATATGTTTTAACTGATTCACTGCATGGGTCCATTCTTGCTAAATATTGAATTATTGAAAAGGAACTAACCGAAAACAAGTTAAGGGAATCACAGATCCATCATCAGGAAAACTAAATACACTAATAAAAAACATTAACAATGTCAATATATTAAATTTTATACATATTTAAGACAAAACAGTTTAAATATAAACATAAGTCTGGGTAAAGACAAGAAAGACATTTAAGCACCGCCTTCGTCTTCGGAATTGAGCAAAGTAGGATCCAGTTGGGCAGCAGACAGTTTTTCTTTGCCTCGTTCTCGACAGTCTTCATAGCCTTCTGTGTAGACCTTCATGATGTCAACATTAAGTTCGTCTGAATCCCTGTATTCTGCCTGGATCTGCTTTTTCAACTCTTCAGTCAAAAGAGGGCCCCTTCCCTCAAGCTCCTTTATTTTTTGGTGAAGTCTGTGACGTTTATGTTTATGTTTCCGCTCTTCGTCTTTGGCCTTTGATTGAGCCTCGCCAAGTTGTATAGCCAGACTTCGGTTGGCTGAAGAAAATTCTTCATTTTTGGCCTTCACCAACAGATTTTCTTCAACCAAGCTGGCATTCATATCGGTTAGAGTATGTTGGCTGGCTTCCGAAGCGGCTAAATTATCTCTTGTGGCCCTTAGCTCATCATCAGACGTCTTTAGGTCCATGTTGGCCCGATCAAGATCTCGTTGGAGGCCATCGATGGTGTGAAGAGCATTTTCTCTGTCCTCCCTTTCTCGGGCCAAGGTCGATCTCAGCATATTGATCTCTTGACGCATGAAATCTTCCTCGGCCTCTCCATTTATGTGTCTTGGACGTAAACGTCCAAAGACAGCATTGGCCTGAATAGGTTCAAATAGAATTTCAGTCAGTATGTATATATCCAAACAAGAACAGAGGTAGAACGTAAAGGAGTGGTTATTTATCTTAGCCAGATAACTCATCCCTTCGTCGAGCAGATTCCCATTCGAGTGATCACTGAACCGATGATCGTCAGCATCTCTCACGAAGGCCCCGAACAGGTCGAACGGAAAGTTGGCATCTCTCACTCATCCCATGGCCTCGGCATGATAACCCTTACCGGAAGGACCGGGTCTTTCAGGCGAGGGTCTCGATCTATTTGGGGAAGTAGCCGGTTGTTCAGGTGGGGTAGGCTCAGGTTCCGGTTCCGCGTATACGGTTTCCGGAGAAGGAGTTTTGTTTTGTTGGGGCTCGTGGGATGGAGCTGCCGATGCGGAGCTCGGATGGCTATCGGGAGTGCGCTTCCTCTTCCTTGAAAGAGTTGGGACGGCTTCATCCTGATCACCATCTTCGGTCATCTGTATTTCTACAGGCGGTACGAAGGGGGGGGGGGGTAATCAAGGACGGGGGCACCCTAAGCTCTTCGGCCGTCAGAGGCGTCACTTTGCTCTTCAATTTTTTCATTCGGAGGATGTTTCTTCGATTAGGGCGATCTAATAAACCTCCTCCTCGGGGGAGTGGATGCGGTGGATGGCTCGACTTCAGGGGTAGGTGCAGGGGGAGTTGACAAAGGTGTTGATCTTGGCTTTCTTATTGCTCTCCTCTTCTGACGAGGATGCAGGGTCTCTTCTGGAACTGGAACCTCTTCGGTTTCTGGTTCGTCAGCCCCAAACTCATCCGTATGGATTTCTGGGATTGGTTCAGCTTCGAGAACAGCTTCTGCTGTTACGGTTTCAACAACTTCCGAAGACCTCCCAGATAAAAAATCTTCAAGTTCTCTTATTTTCGAAGAACTTGGTTTGATCAGAGACACTGCATAACCAAATAATTCTGTTAGAACCCGTATTATGAAAGTGTTCTCAAAAAATCCTTATATACATATAAAAAAGACTGATACTTACATTTATGGTCATATAACCATGCCTGTTTCGAGAGTAGTCCGTATTTCCACTCCTCCTTAGGGAAATTATCGAAAAATTCCATCATTTCAACTTCCCTTTCTTCAGAAATGTCTCCGAAGTCAGCAGAGATCTTCTCGTCAGTGGCCCAGTCAGGAAGAGAAGAAATTTCGGGGCCTCTGACGAAGAACCACTTCTCATGCCATCCTCTGTTGCTTGAAGGAGTGTTTACCAACGAACGCCACTCGAATTTTTCTCCAGATTTTGGGGTTTGCTTGCTAAGGGCCTTAAATCCCTTCTCTCTAGATTGGATTATCTTGTATATAGTGAAAAAGAAATCCAAAGAAGGTTCAACACCCAATTCATGGCAGAAGGCCACGAAGGCCAGGGTGTGAATGTACGAATTCGGTACCAGTTAGGAAAATCCTATCCCTAAGAACCCCAACAAGGTTACTATGAAAATATGTAAAGGAAAATGAACCCCTTTTTCCAACAATGTCACAGGAACGGCCGTCCAACCTTCTGGCCGTTGGTACATTTTCTCGCCGGATCGGGGTATCCTGACGGTATGGGTATCCGGGATGTGATATCGAGTCCGGATCCTTTTCAGTTCCTCCTCTGTGATGATAGAGGGAGTATTGGCGTGTGAGAAGCGTTCTGTGCTCCGGAAATACTCTGAGGAGGACTTAGGGTTTTTTGGGGGAACATTTTTGTCGGATTTTGCCCCCTTTGGGTTCGAGTTTGACGATCCTTCGCGAGCATTGGCAGAGCTCGGTGGAACGACGGTAAGTGGGGTTACCAGTATGGGAGAACTTTGATCAGGATTCTGGGAGGCCATTGTTGACGGTTTTCAGATGAAAAAAGAAGGTACAGAGAAGCAGAAAGTTCAGAAGGCGCTCGAATTTCAAATGAACAGGTAAAATTGTCAAAATTGGTAAAGTTACCTTTTGTATTGGCGGTTACACGTTATTCGAGGGCCAGCTCATTAAATGTTGGTAATGGTTCATAATTTGAATAGGAAGGGTCCGGTTCCGGGTTCATGTATCTATTAGATTGGGCTTTCCTGGATTGGGCCTCCTTTTGTTTCTCCTTTCATTTCGTGCACTTTAATTATCTCCTATCATTAGCCTTTAGTAAATTATCTTGGACCACTTATAATTTTCCATTAAACATTCTGTTTAACAAAAAACTAGGGGCAATGTTGGGTCATGATATTTATCCTATCTTGGGCTGAGTGAATTGGGCTTCTTTATTGATTTAATCTGTTGGGCTGTTATAATTAAGTCATGGAGCTGATGGGGCCCAATCATTGTACCAGTTTCATTTAATTCTATAAGATCGGGTCGGATCCATAGATTGACCCATTAGACATTTTAATATCTATTATCTTTGACTTGTGATGATGAAAAAGCATGTCGGTTGACCAAGTTCCTGCCATGCATTAATGTGGATGGGATCATAGTCGGCCGGCGAGAGAAAACAGTCACAAAAGCAGTAGATAAACCAAATGCAGTCGGCAGAACCCATCAGATCAGGGGGGTGTCAGGCAGTAGTGGTTGGCACGGTAATTCATGCAGGGACAGTATATCTTAGCAAGGAAGCCTTCTCTAACAGGTATGTTCTCATACCTTTCAATATATTCAGATTCTCTCATCCATACACACACAATCAAGCATTATCATATCTCTAGACACTAGACATTACATTCCTCCATTGTTAACCTTGTGAACACATACTAATTCTCACGCCTGAGCTATCCCCCGACGGAACAGCCGTCAAACTTGTGGTGTTTATCGTGTTTACTGTGCAGGATCAGGACGTCTTACGTGATTGGGACGTAGTAGAAGATCTTGGCGTTAACATAGTTAATAGAAAATCAAATAAGATTGTCAACATTAATATTATCATGAAGATGTATGTATATTTTTTCAATGCCAACTATTAATTATTTTCTCTAGTTGTAAATTTTTTTCAATGCCAACATAACTCATATGTATTAAAAACAGTTTACGAAAAAAAATTAGCTGAAAATAGTGTATACTTGACGTTTTGTACAAAAAAAGATACATAATAAATCTTTTTGAAGTTTACCTTGATTTGCATATATTATCAAACTTGTTTTACTTGTCCTAAAAGAGTAGTTTCAAAATAAAGAGATCCTTAATTTTCTCAATTATGCAATCAAATATCATAAAACATTTGTGTTCTTTTCTTAATTAATTAGGCTCACAATTTTGGAAAAAAGATAAATACTACTAGTGCATCCATCCATTTATAAAGAAACACGTAGCTTTTTTGCATTAATAAAGAAAATGGTCAGCCACATGTTTTGATGTGGACGAGCCATGCAGGAGGATATCATTTTGATGGGTACATTTGTTAAAAATATTTAAGAATTGTAATATCATCCATATTACCCTCTCTACCGTAAAATTAGATATATATTTTATATTTATTCTAAAATTAGTTATACATTACTATTTTGAAACATAATAATCTTAATTTTGTCTATTTCTTTAATAAAAACACCGATTATAATTCAATTCTGATTTATATTACAACAAAAAAATCGAAAGACTATAAAGACGATACAGTGTATTTTTAAAATTGGTAGTTGATAGTACATTTGTGTAATATAATTTTTTTTTAGGATAAAACTAAAAGTAATCAATTGTTTATAAAAATTATTATTTTCAATTTTAAAACGGAGGAATTGAACTTGGAAATATCAATTCATAGCACTACATGTGTTGTATAATTGTACATTATACATCAGACGTTGCATAGTTATACTGAATTGAAAAATATCTTTTTCAAACTTATTTTTCAGTACAATGCCATATTATTCTTCCACGAGTGCTTCTAGAAAATTGGATAATAAAATTAATTTATTTTCGAGAATAATTATACAGTATAATTAATTTGTTTGTGAGATCAAATTCATGTTGTTTTTTCAATCTAATTTTTCTATTCAAAATCTCTATCCGCATAGAGTTATTATTCTTTTACACCCACACTCATAGGGGCGGATCTAGAAACTTACCTCATCATGAACGGGTTTTAACTAATTTTTTTGTTAAACTTAAATAAAAAAAAAATTTAAACTAATCATAATATTCATTAATCATAATAATGTTTATAAATTATAATGCTATCTTCCTAGATCTCATAGTTTGAAAATATTATAAAATAGCTTCATTATCAATAGTTTCAAATACATCATTTTTAATATAAGTAACCAAACAATCACTCAACCATTTATTGCCTATTTGATTTCGGAGAGTAGTTTTACTATTCATTTCTGAAAAGGGTCACTAGCAAATGAAGTCTAAGAGTAACTTCTGTCAATTTGGTCCAAGAGGAATCTAGCAAATGAATTCTAAGAGTCTTTAGACATTGTTGCATATTTGGCCCAAGAGAAAATCTATCTATCATCAAATTGTATGTATGCTAATTACTAAATTACCTCATATTCAATTGGGTTTGGTAGAAAATATTTAATAAACTTCAAAGGCTTAACATTCCTTTTAATATCAGACTCTCAGGAAAAGAGAGTTTTATTTTTTATGGCTGTTTTTTTGTGAATATTAAGATTTTCGTAACACAAAATTAGACTCCATGAGTTGTTAGGCAACATCAAACTCAATAAAACAATCAAATAACCACCAACAATGACATAATATGTGTAATTTCTCTAATTATGTACAAAAATCATTTGTTCACCTCTTTCATTATATGAAAAAACTCCTAATTAGTAATAGTGAAACTTTAAACTATCAAACAAAAAAAATCCTAATTAGTAACTGTTGGGTCATGATATTTCATGTTGGGCCGAATAGGTTGGGCTCATTTATTTGATTAATCTAGCAGGTCATTTCATATTGGGCTCGGTCAGTTGGGTCAACTTTGTTGGATCTTTAGGATATTGGGTCTATTTATTGGACCGACCCA
This sequence comes from Panax japonicus, assembly GCA_020205505.1. Lineage (NCBI taxonomy): Eukaryota > Viridiplantae > Streptophyta > Magnoliopsida > Apiales > Araliaceae > Panax > Panax japonicus. The sequence continues at coordinate 86,320,962 of CM035110.1, read as the reverse complement.
CTAGATATTTTAATATTTTCATCTTTGACTTGTAATGATGAAAAAGCATGACAGTTGACTAAGATACCTGCCATGCATTAATGTGGATGGGATCCTTAGACGGCCGGCGATGGAAACAGTGACCACAGGTAGTGGGTGGGATGTGTGCAGTCGGCAGAAACCATCAGGATCAGGGGGTTATGTCAGACAGTTGAGGGTGGCACGGTAAACCGGGTTAGAGGGTATAACATGGCAAGGAAGACTTCAAGCAAAAGGTAACTAAATATTTCATCTCTCTCAATACACTAGAGATTATTATCCTCCATTGTTGATCGTGTTTACTGTGCATGATCAGGACGTCTTAAGTGATTGGGACGTGGTAGAAGATCTTGGCGTTAACAGTAACGTAAGACCCCAACTTTTATGAATAAAGATGATTTTTTTATAATTATCATTTTTGAATATTATGGAATGAATTTGTTATAATGTTATAGTTGTGGGTAGTAATTATAAATTCTGCAAAGTATGCAAGTTGTTATATTATATTCGATTGGTCGGATAATATTCGTTTTAGCAGGGAATATTCGTACAACGGCACAATCATTGGTGGACCTAACAACAGAATTATTGTATAAATAAAAGTTCATTCTTCCTTCATTTCTCACCAATTCACTAAAGCTATAGAGCAATTATTATAGATATAAATTGTAGAGAGAAAATCTGTAGAAGAAGAGAAGCATGCTACCTCACTACTCCTATATCCAGTTTCTTTCAAAGGTAAGAGGTATTATTTCTTTCTTTCGTCTTCATGAAGAGAACTTCTGTTATTTCATTATTTATTATTATGTTGGAATAACCTGGTTATGCGAAGTACCGCATACATGGTGAAATTCTTCTGTTATTCCATTCTTTATTATTCTGTTGGAACATACTGTCTGTGCTTTACGCCAGACCTGGTTCCGTCTTTATTATTCTGTTGGAATATCATGTCTGTGCTTTACGCCGGACCTGGTTCCGTCTTTATTATTCTGTTGGAATAACCTGCCTGTGCGGTCTACCGCATGTTTGGTGATTTCTTTTGTTATTCCATTCCTTATTATACTCAGTTAGTTAAAGTTTTGACTTCTATACTTCATTAAATTAGTAGAATATCCTTGATATTTGCGCTTCATCCAGTATCTTTTCATGGAAATATTCTTCTGAGCATTCTTGAATTTTACTCTACAAAAAAGTATAATGTTGACAATTTGGACGTTATTAGTTCCTGGATAAATTAATTCGTGAACTTGTTTTATTGAATTCTTATATCATTGGCATCATCCTCATGTTTATATTTTTTTGAAAGTCATCTGTGGTCTGTAGTGCATAAATGGACTTGGTATAATTATGACCATGGATTATTCGGTATAATCATGACCGTAATGTTATAAATGATGTGATAAAAGTCCTCATTGTCCCGTAGTGCATGGATGAACAGTTGTTGGCATGATCATGACCATTGATGAATACACGAATGTGCTTGGCTCGTAGTGCATGGATAATTGTGGTCGTGATACTAAAGAATATCCTTGGTCGTAGTGCAGGGGTGATTCGATGATGTGGATTACTTATTAAGTTGAGTCTCAGCGATAAAAGTGATGAAAAACCTTTTAAATCATAAAAGATAGTAGATTTTATTCTCTACTTGACTCTTTTAATGGATTGCTTGTTCCGCTGCAGTTAAACTTGATGTCTATTGTATTTTATCAGTTTAACATTGTTGAAGACTAATGATAATTTATTCTGCATTATCTTAGTCATAATATTTCTTACTGGGCTAGTTGAGCTCGCCATTTTGCTTTCATTGTTCTCTTCAGGTAATGAGAACGTAGCGGGGACTAGTCGGGGAACGGAGTGACGGTCCAGAGGATAACATTAATAGTCCTCACTATTCTGTTAAATAGTGTGACAATAAATATAATGAGGACTTATTCTGAGAATGGATATTGTCTAGAAGACAATATTTGTATTAAAACTCACAACTCTTTTGTTGTATATTAAAGATTGTATTTGTATTCTGTACCATGTATTTGGCGACTCAGGATAGGTGGTGTATACCTATTTTGGGGGCGTCACAAGTAACTAAGAAGTCCAAAATATAATAAATACATCAAATAAATTAAAATTGGGTTTAATACCAAGTCCCAAACCAACAACAAATTCAAACAAACTACTAATTTTAAATTATCAAAATAAAAAAAACTCTAATTTAGTTATCTTTTAAGTTTGATTAATCTAATACGCGCAAGAGGTGTAGCGCGTAGTGGAGATGTTGTAGAAAACCACTTAGACAAGGAGGAGTGAGCGTAGGCGTAGGCGGAGCCGCCGAGGAGAAGAAACTAGAAGCAGTAGGACTTGGGGAGTTAGGAATATAAAAAATAAAAGAAGCTGGAGAATTAAAAGTGAAGAGGCAAAGAATAATCTGCCCGCTCCTTTGTAATTTAGACTTAGAATTGATTTATAAATTTTATTTTGATCTCTCTAAGTTTATTTCTTCCATCAATTTGTCCCCTTAAATTTTTTAACTTGTATATTTGCCCCTACTTCTATACCTATAAAAAAAACAGAACACAGGGAGATGCTTATGTTTCCACCAAAGAGGTCTGTCCCTGCACACCCACACCCAATTGAGCAAAGATTGTCAAAATATGATTCATTTAACATGAAGTTAACTTTATGATAAGTTAGTTAATTGATCAATACAGTACTAATATATAGAGAGAAATCACTTTCTAACTTACGTGTCAATATTATATTGATCAATTGGTCAAAATATATATGGGGGACCGGGCTGCGAGTTGGCCAGATCTTCCAGTCCACACCTGTCACGTGACGTCATTGCTGTTGATCAGCCAGCTGATGTAACTACCGTTGACGTCAGAACACATTGTCTTTGTGAATCACCTAACCCTCCCCTCCGGTCATACAACAACCAAGACATACTAGCAAATTACCCTATTCTACGTCCCTCCCTGTCGATTAAGGGTATTTCTGTCTTTCCGATTCAAAACCCAAATTTCTATAAATTATTATTTGTAAAAAACTAAAACCAAACCAAAACACTGAGAAATTAACTTCTTCTCACACGATTTGTTTCCGATCAGACCCAAAACTTATCAGACAGATGGAAAATGAGAAGAGATTACCGGAGAAATTTGTTTCCGTTATCGGAAAATTAGAAGAAGACGACGATCAGAATGAGGAAGAGAGAATGGAGAAATTCTTTGCTCTGATCAGAGGATTTCAGGAAGCGCGCAATCGCCGGAGAAATGAGCTGAATGAGCTAGAGGCAAGAAACAAAAAGAAGATGAGGAATTCCGATGATCATCAGGAATCCGGTTGGGTGCCGGCGTTCCAATGGGAAGATTTTACGCAAGAGATTGAGTTTAGAAAGCAGCCTCCTCCTCCTTCACTACTTTTCCCGGCCGGCGTTCCTAATAGCAATCTCATTATTAACGAAAAAGAAGACAAGAAGAAATTAGAAGAACATACTGAAGGCGGGCTGTTAGATCTCAAACTTGCCCTGTAATCTAGTCTTGTTCGATCCATTAATCTTTAGTTCTCTAATTGTTAATGTATAATGCTTGTTTCAGTGAAACAGAACATCATTTAATGAATTTTACTACTTCCGTTCGGACGTTTTAGTTGAAAAAATTTATTCTAATTTATTTGTTTTTTATAACGTATTTATTTTTTTATATTACTTTTATCTTCTCTCATTATCTTAAGAATTCTCACTCTTAATATTAATACTTTTTAACTTGTGTAATGATAAAATTTTATACATATTTTAATTATTAAATAATAATATTAAATAACTTTTTTAATACACGTGCAAAAACCTTAAATGATACTATGATATTTCTAATGTTTTCTCCTGCATAAATAAGGGAGGGACAATTTATTAGTACTTGTAAAAATACTCTCTCTGTTCCTTAATATAAGTCGTTTTAGATTTATGCATAAGTATTAATGAAATGATTATATAACATTAAATATAATATCAATTATTTATATTGCCCTTGTATTAGAAAAGAAGAATATTATTTATTAAATAAAAAATAGTGAAAGAACTAAAATTATATTTATTACTTGGGGTAATATTAAAAACTAAATAATTAATACTTATTTAAAATTTTTAAACGATTTATATTAAGAAACAAAAATAATTCTCAAAAATCTATCTAATAAAATACAAATGATTTTGAATTTCCCGCTCACTCAATAAATCATCTAAGCCGTCCAAAGTTTGAGATAAATCCCACTGTCCATACATCTATCTAATAAAATACATCTATCTATCTATCTAATCTATCTAATAATGATTTTGAATTTTCCGCTTACTCAATAAATCATCTGAATCGTTCAAAATTTGAGATAAATCTCATTGTCCATATAGTGCCGAAGTCACGGGACCCAACTAGTAACTTATATTATGGAATAGAGGGAGTATCAAGTCTATGTTTTTATCCTTTGACACGGCTTTCTAGTCATTCATCATATATTTTGAATGAAGATGGGCGTGGAATTTCTACAGAATTTAAGAGAAAAATCAATTGGGAACTCCAAACGCGTTGGGTACATATATTCATCACAATTTTTTGGCAAAATAATACTCGTTCCGTTGGTTAATATAAATCGTTTTAAAATTATGTATAAATATTAATAAATTAATTGTATAATATTATACTCTTTCTGTTTTTAAATATAAGTCGTTTTAGAGAAATGTTTTTGTTGCTATATATAAGTCGTTTGAGAATTTCAAATAAGTATTAATTACTTAGTCTCCAATATTATACCAAGTAATAAATATAACTTTGGTTCTCTCACTATTTTTTACCCTATAAATAGCACTCTCTTTTTCCAATACAAGGGTAATATAGACAATTGATAGTATATTTAATGTTTTACAATTATTTCCTTAATACTTGTGCACAACTCTAAAACGATCTATATTAAGGAACAGATGGAGTACATAATATCAATTGTCTATATTATCTTTGTACTGAAAAAAGATAAGATAGTGTTATATATTGAATAAAAAATAGTGAGAGAACCAAAATTATATTTAATACTTGGAATAATATCGGAAACTAAACAATTAATGCTTAATTAAAATTCTCAAACGACTTATATTAAAAAATAAAAACACTCCTCTAAAACTATTTATATTATAGAACGGAGAGAATAGAAATTTATTCATAAAAATATATATACAATCAATTGGAGAACTCAAAAACTCAAAACTGAAAAATATGCAATTTCTTTGTTATATAGTAGTACTTAGAAATGCATAACAGATTTTACTATTATAAAAAATTCTGTTGTTTTTGATTTTTCTTTAATAAATTGGTCAATATATAATCAATTAAATGAATGTTGTTGTAGTCTTTTGTTTTAATTTTACGGATTATAAAAAGTTATTAATATTTTTTAAGTAATTTATTCTTAAAATTATATTTATATAGTATAACTACATCAAAAATTGTTCTAAAGTTCACATTTAATATATTTTAGATAATATTATCTATTTATAATTACATAATAAATTTGTTCATAACAGTTCATAAGATTAAAATAGGAAAAACATGTATTTAAATGTTTTAGATATACAATTATCAAAAAAACTATTTCATTCTGTATTGAGAGCTTCTATTACATTCAATTCATTCAGATTCTCTTTTATATTTAAAATTTTTTATTCAGTTTTATTAAGACCTTAGTTGATCAGTTTATTTTCTTATTTGTAAAAATTTGTTTCCTCTTTTATATAAGACTTGTGGGTTTGTTTCTTCCTCTTTAATAGTGATGATTAATTTAATTATAAGATTATATTGTACTGAATAAGAATTCAATATATATATATATATATGCACATTTTAATCAATAAATTTGTAAATCTTTTGCAATATTAATATGAATTCATTTAAATACTGAGACACAATTATGATGATTAACATTATGTTTTAGTTAGTTTACGGTTGATTGTAGTTGTCTTTCTTAAAATTAAATGAATTCCTATTAAGTTTAAATTTTATTTTTCAAAACTATCTTAGAAATTGGTTTTAGAATTGAGGGAGTTCACCATCTTGGCCATTCAGCGGTGACTTGTTGGGAATTATGTCAAAGTAAATCAACTAATAAAATTAACAAAGTAAAATATTACTTGTCAAAATTCGAATCTCCACTGTATCAAAATAATGTGCTAATTATTACGATCCTCCCATGTTTTACGACATAAAACTTAAGGTTCCAAAATATCACGATACAACTTTTTCCACGGACTAAAAGCTGCAAAACTCTCCCCCAATATCCAAAATACAACTTTTTTGCAAAGAAAATAAAAGTTGCAAAAATCCTCTCTCTCACACAAACACAAAACCCACGATGTTACATGACTTTTGATTGCGTTACACTTACATAACTCAACATAATACTCTATTTATAGAGTAACTGGTATTGATAGAGAATCGTTTATGTATTCTCACTCCTCTAAAAAAATTTATATGCTCACTTATTTTTACAAACACTCTAAAATTTTTATTCTCTCCCTATCATTTTTTATACTTAGTAAAAATTTTTAGGTGGCTGTCCATTTTCTAACCATAATAGATGACTTATTAAGGTACAAGTCCATAGCCATAGGAGAGAAAATGGGAGAGCGAGCTGAGGAGTCGTTTTCCAGCCAGCGGTTCAAGGAATGCGTAATCTTGTTAATTTCCTCGGGAAGTTTCGTGTGAAATTCCGCATGCATGCATGGCCATTTTCAGAAAATTACTAATTAGGAGTACTACTACTCAATTTCAAAATTTATTCTAAACCTTTAAAGCTAAATTTCATGATACACAACACAACACAAGCGATAAAATTTAAAAGAATATATGCCAAAAGGACATACATTATACATATATTTTCTATATTTATATATAATTAAAAAATGTATTGCTAAAGCTTTTGCTCAACATGGAAACTCTTGTACGGTTACTTTAATGTCCCCCTACTTTTGTTGATGAACTTGTGTCTTTTGATTCTGTGTGGTTATAAACTCTCAACTTTGTTTGTGTTATCAAGTTATGTGAATATATATATATATATATATATATATATATATATATATATATATATATATATATATATACAGAATTGATCAGGTCCGGACTCCCGGACCTGATCAAATCCGGACCCCAAAAATTTTTTTTTTTTTTTTTTTTTTTGGTAGAACAACTAAAAAAAAAAAAAAAAAATTATGGAACTGAAATTTTTCCAAAATAAAGTGTTTTGGGTGTGTTTTTAACACCTACCCCAACCAATGTATGTACAGTCTGCCCAGACTGTACAGACATATTTCGTTATAGGCATCCAAATCACGCCCAAAACACTGTATTATGGAAAAATTTCAATTCCATAAATTATTTTTTTTTTTTTTGTTGTTTCAAAAAAAAAAAAGCAAAAAAAAAAAAAAAGGTCCGTATTTTAGTAGAGTCCGGGATCCCGGACTGGATCCGGACTCTATATATATATATATATATATATATATATATATATATATATATATATATATATATATATATATATATTGAAACAACCCGGGTCAAATCTCGAGTCCAGAACAAATCTTGGGTCAAATCCCAAATCCGAATCCAATCAAATCCATCCAAATAAGGTCTCAAACCACTGGTCCAATAGTATCTTCTTGGGTCATCTAGTCCACCACAGGCTCCCAAAAAGTCATGACTTGAAGGTACTATTGGTAGTAACTTTATTTCCTTATATGCACAAATTTTTCCTTATATGCACAAATTTTTCCCCCTATCTTTCGATGTGGGACTGGGGTGTTACAAACTCCCCCACTTACGAATATCTTTGCCTCTCTAGCCATTGTGGGATAATACCGGCTGGCTTCGTGTCCCCACCTCCGGACCTCCATCTCTCCATTGTGGCTCTGATACCATATGAAACAACCCGGGTCAAATCCCGAGTCCAGAACAAATCTTGAGTCAAATCCCAAGTCCGAATCGAAACAAATCCATCCAAATAAGGCCTCAAACCACTGGCCCAATAGAGGTACTATTGGTAGTAACTTTATTTCCTTATATGGACAAATTTTCCCCCTATCTTTCGATGTGGGACTGGGGTGTTACAAACTCCCCAACTTAAATTTCTGACGTCCCCGTCAGAATCCGATCACACACACGGCCCCATTGTGGGATAATACCACCAGCCTTCGTGTCTCAGCCTTAGGCAACCCAACCTGAGCTTTCGAGAGTCGGCTTTGATACCATATGAAACAACCCGGGTCAAATCCCAAGTCCGAATCGAATCAAATCCATCCAAATAAGGTCTCAAACCACTGGCTCAATAGTATCTTCTTGGGTCATCTAGCCCACCACAGGCTCCCAAAAGGTCATGACTTGAAGGTACTATTGGTAGTAACTTTATTTCCTTATATGCACAAATTTTTTCCCCTATCTTTCGATGTGGGACTGAGGTGTTACATATGTGATGCTTTGTTTTGTTTGTTGCAAAAAAATAAAATAAAACAAGTGAGAATCGAGTCATGTTATGTATTACAATAAATTTATATCGAATTACAATTACAAAATTTATAGATTGAGATTGATAGAAATTATAGGAGGACTCCGGTTATTTACCTCTTTTTCTAACAAAATCATCACTAATACTTATCTCATAATTATTAATTAAAAAATCAATCAACCTCAATATATACTACTACTACTACTACTACATAATAGTAGTAGTATTTTCGTTTTCATATTTAGGTGAACAAAGTCGGGAGCTAAGCGTCTAAAAGAGTGCAAGACGAATGGAAGACAACAAAAAAAAGTTTGGTCGGGCCGTAAACCCCCTCGTTTTCCACGACGCCTCGACACGCATTTGGTATGCACTATTTTGAAAATGTGATGCACACAGACCTTTAAGACCCGGACTCGTGGACATGTCATGTGAGTAATGCGTGACCCAGGATCCATCCTTATTCACATTTATTTATTTATTAAATTAATTTTGGTTAATAACTACTCCCTACAGTAGTAAGAAGAACCCACAAGCCCGATAAAGCCCAACAAATCAATGGGAAGAGGTCCTGGAATTTGTAAGTAGGCCTAAGCAGTTGTTTGAAATTCAGGGTTCAACCTGCCTAGGCCTATCAGTCAACTCTGGATCTCTAATAAAAGTCCCGACTCACGCACAAGCCACCAACCCAGTGTTGCATTTACATAAAAATGAACTTAAAAAATAGCAAGATCCACAGCAGCTCAAAATACTAATTATAATAGTGACTGAATAAGTGTTTATTTATTGTTATTTTTATTCTAAAATTAGAGATATAATTTGACTTTTAATGTCAAAAGGCATAATATTAAACTTTAAAATTAGTATGACTCATAAAAATTTAAAATGAATAAATTTTATAATTAATAATTTTTATTATATACTATACAATTATAATAATTATATCAACTAAAATTAAAATTAATTTAAAATTTAATATATTATTGTTTCACCTTAAAAATTAAATTATATCTCCAATTATAAAGCAGATAGAGTCTTTTATTTGTATGGTAAAGGGAAAATGAGTGAAAAAAGAATATCAGTGACTGATGTTGACACTAATTTGTCTTTTATGGCTATTGCATTACATAGTGTAATGACTTAAAAAATATAGATGTAATGATAGCATTAAGTTATTAAGTTGGTAATAGACCTGGCAAACGGTCGGGTTGGATCGGGTTAATGGCGGGTCAGGGCAAAATAACTAGATTTTTGGTGGGCTGTAAAATCAAGGTCCGTGGTCCGGGTTGGGCCGGCCCGGCCCGCGGACTTCTCACTTTAATTTTTTTTTGTAAATTTTTTGCTACATCAAAAATAGTAATAATAATAAATATTAAAAATAATAAAACAAACAACAAAGAATAAAGTTACAAGTCCTAAAGCCATTTATACTACTGTTATTAGAAATAAAATGAACCGTTTATACTACTGTTATTTGTTTAAGCCATTTATACTATGCAATTGAAGCAGAAACTTTGCTACTGTTATTAAATATATACTGTTAAACTTTATACTGCCTTAATATATAATATTATTATGTATTAAAGTTTAACATTTATACTGCTATTTGTTACCCCAAATTACAATTCAAACAGTGTGATCTAATATTTGACATAACAATTTGGAAATAACACTTTTTTTAATATTTGACATAACAATTTGGAAATAACACTTTTTTCTAATATATATTTAGTAGTAATTAAGAATATAAATTGTAACAAAACAATAACTAAAACAAAAATAATATTGAGATTGAAGGTGATGGTAAGAAAATAATTATACTTAATTCATAATTTTTGGGGTAAATGTTCAAACAGGATCTATTAGCCTACCTTCACATAAATATTATATGTTATATGTACTGCTTAATTAATAATTATATATCTTACCTTCCTTTTCTGCCCAAGTCTTTATGACTTTATCTACTCACTACTCGGATACTCCCTTTTCCTCTCAAAATTAATGACCTGAAGAAGAAGAAAAAACTGGACACAATACTAGGAACACATCAAACCAGAATGGAAGCTGTGAATTGTGATATGCAGTATTAAACTTTTATTTATTTACTTATAAGTCTTGTGTAAGTCTCATAACCTACAAGTAATAACATTTAAAAAAAATTAATAATTCGCGGGCCACGGGCCGGGCCGGGCCAAAATGTCCCGTATTTTTCTGAGCTGAAATATTGCAGCCCATGGCCCATATTTTTCCGGGCGGACCGGCCCAACCCGCGGGTGTTGGTAATAACTTAATGCATGTAATGAACTAAACTAAACAATTATATTGTAACATGGTTACATTACATTACAGAATTATATATTATAGCATGTATCCTTGATGTATACATGAATATATTCTTCTAATTCAAGAATAATTAAATATTGATGAAATTAAATTTCCCGACAAATTGTTGATCTCTCATCTTGTGGTAACAGTAGTAATCAATTCTTGGCAAGAAGAAAGCAATATACTGACTCTGACTCTCTCTGTCCCAATTAGTTTGGTAATGATTTATTGTTGGTTGTCCTCCTATATATTATATTTATATTATATGGAAAAGGAAAAGCTTTTTTGTATGTGAATGTAATTATGCGACATGCATGTATAAGTTCAACCCATTACTGTATAATGAATGATCTCTTACATACGTAGGTCGGTTCGGTTGATGAATAGAATAGGCCACATAAAGAAGACGAGATGAGATGGTGTGTTTTGGTCAACTAACATGTCAATTCTATAGGAATAGGGGTACGAAGATCAAAATGGCTGCTGCACTTTTCTTTTCTTTTGGAGCCATTAATTCTTGATTAAAAACGACATTGATATGCTGAAATCATCAATCACATAGACATATATAGGGGCCTAGCCTAATTGTTTCCCACTTAAAACCAAGTCAACAGCTACGGAACGAAACGAAGTGAGAATACTATACTTTCTTCTTCCATTTTCAATTGAATGGGGGCCTCTGCTTTTCTTTCTCCCACTATTCCTCTAATTAAAGAAATGGAAATTTGGATGATGACGACAAGGGGCCGGGGTTGTTCGCAAGCTAGGCATCACAATCTTGAAATATATATATATATATATATATATATATATATATATATATATATATATATATATATATATATATATATATATTCCACAAATTGTTTATATCACTAGTCAAATTTAAAGCCTTTGTTTTTTTTATTTGGTTATTAAGGAATAATTCCCACAAAAAGAACAATTTGCTTCATTTTAACGACTGCTAGTGACAAGCAGTTAATTTAATTTATTAATCATCTTGACATATCAATCCTGGTGAAATGTAAGTGTAGTATGATAAATGGTTAAGAAAGCTCCCTTTCTTTTCCAGATCCAACTATACCCTACGAATGGTAACGGATTAGAGATCAATAACTTCCTTCCTAATCCATTGCATAGCATACCGATTATTCACTCACCAATAGCCATAACCAACTACAACTGCATATACATACATCTTACTTTTTTAGTATAATTCTTTAGTCACCAAATAATTATTGTACTAATATTTGGAATTTTATTTAGTATTCCAGAAGTTCATGGTATGATGATACAGAACATGCAACCGGTTAAAAAGGAGAAGGAAGAGAAAGGAAGACATATTAGGTTCAGGTGAGAGCCCCAATCCCCATGCATTACTTATAGCCAAATTAATCTTCATGGAAATGGAGACACCTAGCTGCAATAACGTATTTCATGAACAACATCTCAGAAACAACTATTTCACTTTCTTTTTTTACAGCATTATAAAGAACAATATTCACCAGTTATATTACAATTACACGAAAGCAATACAAGTCTACAGATCCATCTCTGCAGGAAGAAGAAGAAGAAGAAGACATTACAACCACGCCAACTGCAAAACATAGTGAAACAACAATGGCAAAAACAGAAAGCCTATAATCCCCTCCCAATTTAGCCACATTTTGGTAAAGTAGGAAACCCGATATTCTTCTTACCAAGTTGGGAGTTTAGTTTCGAGGACTCTTTCCCAAATTAGATGGTCTCACTTCTCCAGTTGGACTCAAAGCTCCTCTTCCTGCACTCAGCTGCCCCCTAAGCTTGTTGACCCGAGGACTATATGCTTTCTGTGGGAAACGCGGGCTCTGAAGGTTTTTGGGATCATTAACTGGAGTCGAGGTGGAGCTTGTGACTCTAGGACTGCAGATATGCCTAATCTCACCCCTACTTCTTGTAATAATCTCATCCATAATTTCTCCAGTCTCTGCCGAAGAAGCTCTAGCACCCAGCTCTTCCTCCATCTTGAAAAAAAATGAAAAAGACATCAGAATCAGCTTGACTTCAAGTCATAGAAAAATTGGCAGAAAATATAATAGAGCATTATACTAAGCATAGGTGAAGGTTTTTGATATGCATGTTTATAGTATGGTCTTGGATCAAGAATCTTACTGCGGAAAGATTGAATGGTATAGCTGGTGCCTCTTCATACTCTGCTGCATCTAAATCCTGAAGGTGTGCCCCTTTGAAAAACTTGGGCAGAAAATATTGTCTTACAGGAACCAAAAGCATGATCATCAGAGGGAACAAAAGCCCTGCAATTGGAACCCATGTAAGCCCAAAACAAATGAGCAAGTATGCCGTTTGGAATAGTGTAAACATCGTGATTGTCTTGAATGGAACAGTTTCCACAAAGGTGGCATGGTAGTCTTCTAGAACTCTGCATGGAAATCGAGCAATAATTCTCTTAAGAATTGTTAAGAAACATGGAAAATAGGAGCAACCGAAAAATAGAATTGAAGAAGTTACTTGAATCTTCTGCTTGGCGTGGTGAATAGCAATAATATCCTTTCCCAAAACTGGTTTCCTGGTAAACTTTCAATGGCCATAAAAGCAAAGTATCCCCAAAGGACAGAAGTTGGGATCATTCTGAGAAAGGGCATGGCTGCAACACATCCTCCCACCATAGAGGCTTGAAGTAGGTTACTGAGACGCTGTTCTTTCACCTCAACAGGCAAGAGATCATCAATCTCCTTCTCAACATCAAAAACTGTCTCATCAACAGGAGCATTAATGTTCCCCATGCTTGAAGCTAACTGAATTGTAGATTCTTTTAGTTCCTTCAGTCCCTGACGAAAAATTGTTTCGGCAAAGTTTACTGTTAGCCGAATTGAGAACCTTCAAAACAAAGCTTTGAACTAGCGAAGCATGTCTATTTTCTGTCGAGCCTTTTAAAAATTATAATCACAGTAATTTTTTCTCTTTCTAGCAAATTAAACCTAATTAGTCATTAATATGGAGTTTGTAGTTTTTTGAAGAGGATTTTTTGATGTGGAGAGAAATCTAGACAGCAAAAAAGTTCATTAAAATCAGAACAAATATATGCGAAAATCTACCCGATTTGAGGGTTCTTGGTAAATCAAAGGGGTCTGCATTTGATGATAGGCTTCTTGCATATTTCCATACAGTTGTCCTAAGCTAGAATTTTTCCTCATGCTTTGACGTGCTGTAGCAACAAGCCGATTTCGAAGCAGCTGCATATTCAAATGGTGTAGATATGAGTGAAAAATATTTACAGAATTAATAGAAACCATTGATGATCAGTGACAGCATCTCTGCTGGTAAATGACAAAATCAGGTTCTACGATGAAAAACAACTCCAGAAAAATATAATACGTGACACAGAAGCAAAATTACCTGGTGCTTAAGAGTTGCCAGACTCTTTGTATGCATTGGTGATTGGGGGATTACACCATTTGATGGAGGGATTCCAATTAGACCGCACATCAGGGTCTGCCAACAAGACCCAATAATTTAAGCATCTACTCAAGGAGGGCAAATCATAGATGGAAGATAGACATTAAAATAGAAAACGAAAACAAATACCAAGCAAGAAGAAACTCCATACCAAGAACCCCAAAAGGAGCAAGTCATAATGGAAAGAAGGTGGCTTTCTCAAATTGAATTCTTTCTGCTGAGCTAGCTGAGATGCTACACTGTGGTCAAAATAGTAAAGTACCGCAATCATTGTTGCTGGAACAAAAGCTCCAATTATATAGAGAATCGGCACATTTAGCATATCCTGCAATTTGGAGCAAAAAATATTAGTGTGATTATGACACAGAAGAATAAGAAGTTTTCGCCTTGTTGGTAACAAGAAAACTTAATTAACCATGCCTTGATCACAGTCCAGTTGTCATATGCACCAGGCAACCATGGATTTGGGCCGAAGAGGCGTCGTGGTATCCCTTTTGGAACACTTCCACTGGGTATGTAGGAAACAGCTGTCCAAACTAGAACCATGAGTGGCACACCATAGTCTGCAATAAGGCTTCTAAGCCAACCTGTGGCCAAACAAACAAATGACAGTTCATAAAATGGCCTAGATTAAACAAAACAAAAGCAACGGGACCTTTTAAGTGATTGTAATGAGCAAATGTCAAAAGGAAACCTTTGATACATCTGATTAAATTTTTTGAAACCTTTCATTACATACTTACCAGAACCATACCGCCATGATCTTGCTTTTCGGCTTCGTAATGCAGTGAGCAAAAGGCCAAATGACAGAACCAGAGCAAACATCCCATTTGAAAACCTCCATGAAGGGGTAAACTCAGTCAAGCTTGGATCCTCTCGCTTTGGTTTGCGAAACTCTTCCACAACTCCCTTAAGAAGAAACCAAAACAATGACAATATGAGAAATCAACTATGGAAGCAGTTTAGAAGTTGTTACACAATCCAAATCAACTGTTTACAGAAATCAATCAAAAGAATCCACATTGATAAGGAGTTTAATGTATGCAAAATAACACTCATGACAAGGAAATAAGTGAAAGGAACCAAACTGCAAACGCTCTTACTTTGACAGCTTGTTGCATGAAGAGCATCGCAATAAGCAAGCCAAATAATTCACCAGCCACACGTGTGAATCGGTTAATGATGGAACAAGCTCCTAAGATAGCTAAGATAAAAAGCAAGATAGCAGTCCACACACACACCCTGAGGATCATACAATCAGATAAATAATATTATTAGTACAAGAAAATCATCAGTTGGACAACCGAAATAAGACAGCATCGCCAGGGAACCAGAAGATGAAACTCACCAGCCAGTCCATGCAAGAAACAGCTTATGACCCAACTCTGGTCTCTGTTTAGCAAAGTTATACATGAAGGTGTACATTATTACAGTTGGTTCTGCAACACCTAAAATCAGCAAAGGATGACCTCCAATAATGGAATGTATAATTCCACAAATTGCGGTGGATGCTAACGTCTGAACTGCTGTCAGAGCTCCATCTGCAAGTATAAATTAGAATATTTAATGTATCAAAATCTTTATCACGTATTAATATGTCCTTGTCAAGAATATTTAAATTATCTCTATTTTTTCCAGTAGACAAAATAAAAATGCTAAAACATGGAGATGATGCTAAAATAAATTGAAATTGTGATGTCTACCTTATATGTAGCATAAGAAATAATAATGATGTACAAAAGATCTACACGCATATATTTCAAATACCTGTACTCCTTTCTAGCTGTTCCCCGAATGAGATAACTGGTATTGCTGAGGCAAAGAATATATACGTGGTGGGAGCCAAAATCCTGTGAACAAATAACAATTTGATCAAACAAAAGAACTTTTGGTATTGTTGACAGACATATACTCGGCCAAAAAAATATTGAGCCTTGAAAATTATGAAGTTTAATGTTGTAAATGCATAACTAGAGTAGTGTCTAATTAGCTAAATTCAATAAACGAAATCTTTTGAATTCTCCAAGTAAAAGTCAAAAACTGAGTAAAGACCTGAGGCCTGCCTTGAAGCCACTAGACCAATCTTGCTTGTAGCACAACAATCTACCTTTTAGGTCATTCTTAATTCCGCGAAAAGGCACAAATGTCTCTTCCATGTAGCAGTCTATACTATATAATAAATTAAAAAATTCAAGCCTAATTAATATTCTTTCTCCTTCACAGGTTCCTCGGAAGAAAGTAGTTAAGTACTCAAAAATGGGTGAGAAATAGCCTTTACAGAAGGAATATAATGGGGGATTCTGCACTAGCAGAAAAGACTGCCAATGCAAGAATTCATGATCGAAACACCCAAAGAAAATAATTTCATGATTTGGGTATCTATACTTTTAATCTAACAACTCTCTAAAATATTTGAATGAAACAAATTTGGTAGCTTTATGCACCAGAAGAAAAACTAGAATACCCAAAAGGATTAACGGGTCTGAACTTGAATCATTTTCAGGATTTGACAGAGAAGTGCAAATTACATGATTCGATTAATCCTCAAATAAAGTTGAAGAATTAGAAAAGATTGAGAGAAGCCAAATTTGATGAATTCATTAGGAAAGAAGCGCTAGCTATGAGAACTTTTGTCATGCGTTTGGTAAACAATGTGGGTGTGAATTGTGAGGGAAGAGAAGGAAATATATAAGCTTGAAGTTGAGAACTGTAGATTTGATGCAGAGAGATTACAAGACAATGCGGGTCAAATATTCACTGTCATTGCTCAGTACCATAAAATACTATTTATATACAATGCTAAATGAGTATTTATTAAGTTACATGATACGGAAAGAGAGAGAGGAAAACCGGAGAAGAAAGAGAGACCGTTCAAGACAAGCTGGCTTACAATTTCAAATGCTACTATTATTTTTGTTATATCTATTCAAATTATACTCAAAATATTATATTATATAAAAATTTCAATCCATAAAATATATATAAAAAAATTTAGTTATTTTTAAAAAAAATCAAAAAAAAAATTCCTTAACTTAAAAAAATGTGGGAGTCCGGATAAGAACCGAACCCCTATTTTATATATATATATATATATATATATATATGGGTCTCCATCCACAGGAACCGGTTGTTGGGGAGCAACCCATTTTGGCCAACCCCTACAAACTCTACTGGCCTTAGACAATTTTTTTTTTATAAGCCGGTAGAGCTTGTATCCCCAACAACCGGTTGCTGTGGATGGAGACCCTATATATATATATATTGTCACAACAAAATAGTATTATTAGATTAATAAATGTCTTTTAAAGTATGAATACTTAAGTTTTCTATTTGATTGTTAGTTATTATTTATTAGTGGTAAATTTTTTTAAAAAAAATATGTAATAAGTGAGTTTCTATAATTCTTGCAAATTTTAAATATAGATAAACTTCAAAATTATAATTCGTATAAATTTATGTCAATATTAACTGTCTAAAAAAAGACCACAACTAGTAAAACATTGTCTATTTCTTTCCCATTAAAATAATTAGGTAAAATATGACTAAATAATTATTGAAAAAATTTAAGAAGGTTTAATTATATTCCTTAAAACTAACTAGTATTAAAATTATTTTTAAAGATTAATTTATAGCAAAATAAATATTATGATGGGTATTCTTATTATTTTTGGGCTAAAAAAGATTAAAAATATATATATATTTCTAATTTTAGAAAAGTCAAAATGTATATTTGATTTTATAAGTGAGATAGTATATATTTAAAATGTATATCATGCATACGTATAATTGTACTACTACTCATAATTAAAGACTTTGAGTGCAACCGGTCTTGGAAACGATCTCAAGTTTTTTGCATCTTCTGTGTTCTCCTGGATCCTCCTATTATTATTTGCTCCCTCGTTTCTATTATTATATAAATTGTTTTAAATAAAATATATTTTTTCATAATATAAGATATTTTACATATATTTATGAGAAAAAATTATTCATTTTTTATTTTGTTCTTAACAAAAAAATAGAGTAATTGAGAGATAGGAGGAAGAGTAATTAATTAATTAATTAATTAATTAATGCATAGATAATAATAAAAAGTTAAATTAATATTAATTACTTATCATTAAAATTAATAAAAAAATTAATATATGTAATTATATCTTTAATTACTTGTATAATGAAAAGAAGAGAGTATATAATGACCGTACCGCTGATTCACTAGTAAGTAGTTAATGGCTGGCTGCATTCTTTAATTATTAATTCACCTGCTTAAAAGTTAAAAGCCTTAAGCCCCTACCTAGGTTGGTCATTATGAACTTTTGCTAGTATTTGTTTTCTTCCCCTTTTTTCTTTTCGGTTACTAGATCTGTTTTAAAGGTAAATGAATTTTTTTTAAAATTAATAAATCATTTATTTTTATTTTACTGAACTATCTAGAAGTTTCATATGATATGATAATGATTATTTTACATCATGCTATCACCAAAACCAACTTTCCCATTAGTATACTCCGATCCATTATGAAGCTGTATACCTAATTAATAAACCGGTTAATGTCTAACTCAGACCAGAATCATCCAGCTAAGTATAGTAGTAATCTCAACTCTATGACCATATACGAAGCACAATTCCATTATCAAGGGTGGTGTGTGTGTGTATATATATATACACACACAATATTATACAAGATGAAAATTGCAATTTGTTTTCACCACATTGGAGGTCGGTTTTGTTGGAATATTTCACATGAATCTCACATTGGATTAATAAATTCAAAAGTGTACACGAGTTAATAAGTATGGTAGAGTCTCAGCCTAATAGGTTAACCTTTTAGGTAAGGAGGTGGTTCAACATGCTTATTAGGTCGGTCTACACAGGTGTGTGTTGCATTGGTGACGAATTGATGTGTGCGCTGCATGTGATGAATTGATGTGGGATGGATCGTACAATTCCGCTACAAAATGAATTGATGTGGGATGGATCGTATAATTCCGCTACAAAATGGTATCAGAGTGAGGGTGAATTCGCAGGTGGAGCAAATAGAATTGAATCAGGTGGAGCACATGATGATTTGAGTCGAGTGGAGCGGGCTCATGATGATTTGAGAAGGTGTGCTTAATGGTGAATACTCTGCTATGAATACTTGTGATGGGTATTCAAGTGAAAGGTAGAGATTGTTGTGATATTTCATATGAATTTTAGGTAAGGAGGTGATCCAACATGTTTATTGGGTCAGGATGAATCGTAACAATATTAAATGTTTTTCCGTACAAGTTATTACGTAAATGCATATCTCAGCATTCATATATAGTTACTAGTATTTCTATAGATTTATCCTTTATTTATTTCCACCGTTTGAAGATGAGAAATTTATGACATTTTGGTATTATAACAAATACTATTATGTTTTAGTCTTAAAACTAATGCCAGAAGAAATCATTGACAAAAATTATATGTTCAAAAAAAGACACACACACATATATATATATATATATATATATCTTACATTATTTTGTTTTCTATTATATACAAGTTGTTTATTCTTCATTTTTTGGTCCCGAACTTATAATGCAAAGATGCTCTCTGTGGTTGTTATTTGTGGGTTGGTACGATAATACCGGTCAGGAATCATATTTAATTTGTAGCCTTTTGTTTTATAGACCATACATTATTAAATTAAAGATCAAGAACAGAAGATGGAGCCCCATGCATGCATGCATGATTAATCTCCCAGCATAATTTCTAAACAGCCATTGAATATATATATATAAAGAAGAAAAAGAAATTAGAAATGTGGAAAGAATGAAATTAAGCTGAGATCCCATTACGATTTAATTTTAAATATTGACATCAACATGTATATTAAAATAATAGTTAAGTTGATCGAGCATAGCGAATCTCTTTTTTTTTTTATTCAAAGCTAAGTACATATAGATAGGCCTGGTAAAATATGGTTATGAGTTGGTTTTGGTTTTTAAAATATGGTTATGGTTCCATTTAAGAACTAAAACCATATTAACCATTTTTAATATGGATAATGTGGGTTGGAACCATATGGTTATGGTTAAAAACCATATTAACCATTTTAATATTGTTATGAGTTATGGGTTTCATGAAGACCTGATTTGACATTAATATTATGTGATTATGTATATAACTCTTACCCCCACCACCCACCCCACCCCCCACCCCCCACCCCCCACCCCCACCCCACTACCACTAAAAAAATAATATTATGTAATAGTATGCAAGTATTTCCTCAGTCATAGAATAAAAGTACTAATGAGTTGGTTAGCATAATCAATCCATAACCATATTTTGTCAAACCTATTAATTTATAAATTAATATTTTATAATCATATTTTGAAAACTAAAACCAACCCATAACCATATTTAACCAGGCCTATTAATTTATAAATTAATTATTTTATAATCATTCTTAATTAATTTGACAAAATTAACTATATGTATGAAATTAATTAACTGGTATAATAAGAATGTGATCGGTCCGTAATTAGGCCAATTTTTCATCAGCATAAAGATTAAAAGAAAATTTGTGTAGAATTATTTTTTTTATTCCACAAAGTCTTAAAATAAGAACAGAGAATTTTGAGAAATATAATATAATTTTATAATAAAATACAGCATTAATAATTAATAAAACATCATTAAAAAATAAAAAAATAAACTTATAACCAAACAAACCTTCACACACAAACTTCAAATAATTGAGCCGTTGAATTATTATTCTATAAATTAACGTCTTCATGTTCATGCCTACAGGCCTTTACCATGAAAAGAGCCAATGAACCTCGTTGCTTGTAGACTGTAGTAGTTTCCAAACTTTATAAACATCAACCAACCGGTATAATAATTGAAATTTATTATTATTATTATTATTATTATTATTATTAGAGAACAGGTAATTAAAACCAAAGACCTTGCACTTTAAGTGGATTTATAAACATTCAATCAAGTCTGAATGTCAATGATGTACGTCCTAGTCTAATGGTTACTAATTATTCATTTACAAGTTTATTTTTTTATGTGTACTTTCTTTTTGTGAGACGTTTTTTTCATTTTGTCTTGGTCTTCTTTCCCCTTTGTAGTGGGATTTAAAAATTATTTATTACATAATTTATTATACTATCGTTTCATCTCAAAATAAAAGTTTTATTACTATTTTAGGTAATTTCAAGTTAAATGTCTACTTAACTTAAATAATATATTTTTTACAATAATTTATCTATAATACTTTTAATATTAATTGTTATTTTTTTTATTTTCTATGCATATTTATGGAGTATCACTAAAATTCCCCTTTTAGCTCTAAAAGAGAAGGATTCCTTGAAAAATTCCACGTGTGGGTATGACTCGCCGGTCCAAGGCATTGATTGGCTCCAATGATCCTCACTTAGATATCTATATAACAAAATATAACTGATTTTGAATTTTTCGCTCACCCTAATAAAACATCTGGACCGTCCAAAATTTAGAATAAATCTCACCGTTCATGTAGTGCCGGAGTCACAGGACACAACTAATTCCTATATAAAATTAGTGATGGAGATGTCCACTCCTCCGCACAAGAAACTATTGAAGACTAATATCATAAGATTGAAACAAACATACCTAGAAGTAATAAAGATCTTTCCCTTTACATGTACCTCACTTCTATAGTTACCAACATATTCTTAAGAAAAGGGATGGGAAAAAAGCAGAGGCGGATCAATGAAAAACTAAAGAGAAAAAAACTCTAACATCATGTTTGTTTGCAATGCTTATTATAATTTTGGGATTATAATTATAATCTAAAGACTAATAAGTCATTTTATAATCTCTAAATTAATAGTTTCAAGTCTAAATTTAAAAACAAATAAGACACTTGGAATTAATAGTTTTATCCCAAATATAATTCTTGCAAACAAACATAACCTAAAGGAGAAAGCTATGGCCAATGGGTGAAGCAGTGGTTGGCACATATTATGACTCCATTTATCCCAACTTCATAATTTAAAAATGAACAATTTATTATTTTATTATGTTTCTTAATATGCTGACCAACTCAATTAGTACTTTTATTCTGTGACTGAGGAAGTACTTGCATAAGATGGAAATCGTCATTATAGATTTTATAGTGACGATTTTCATCGTGACTGTACAAGAACAATTTTCATAATAAAAAAATATTATGAAAATATCAATTTTCAAAAAAAAAAATATGTATCACGACTCATGACACATTGGTTTTATATTGTTTCTTATTGATGAAATAGAAAAGTTTTCTCCACTAATTCCCACGTAGTAATAAAAAATTATGCAAATTGCAAGAATTAATGAAAGTTGACTTGCACACGGAAACTCTTAATTTTGGAGAGAAAATTATTAATATTTCTACGGTATAACAAAAGGGAAGAAAAGATGTAATGAGTATATTAGATTTGATATCCAAGCTATCAAAATTACTTTGTATTAATTTTTCTAAATTCCATAATACTAATGAAAAAATTTATTAAAAGTCAAGATTTATGATTTTTTGATATGAAAATCATAAATTTTAATATTAAAAAAAGAATGAATTTCTAGTGTAAAATTTTATTTTTTGCTTCAATATTAAAGTTGTTCTACGCCACCAAATTATATTACAATCTAAGAGATTTTTTTATTTTAAGTATTTTTTACATGTATATTGTTAAGATATGCATGAATTAAAAAATATGCGGTGAGCGTGGATCGAACACGCGACCTTCAGATCTTCAGTCTGACGCTCTCCCAACTGAGCTATCCCCGCTTGTTCATGATTTCATTCATAATGCTTTATAATATATACCAGTCCGGGTACAAAAATACGACAGCTGCTGTTTTATTATCTTCAACCATGGGCCTGGGATTGGAGAACATCCAGATCCAATGCAACACTGAAGACTATTAAAAGGACATTTTGTCAATAACATAATCCGGGCCAGCAGTCCAAGAAAGCAAGCACCCAACAACTCAGAATAGTAATAGTAATAGTGATAGTAATAATATCAGCAGCAAGCCAACAAGCATAGGTAGCTGCCATTTACCAAATCTCTTGTGACGACTTCACAAGAGAAAAAATAAGCAGCTCGGCAGCTCAACTTAGAAGACAACCAGCAACAAAAAGTAAAACAAGCCAAGCCACAGCACATCCATAAGAGAGCAGATCCAATGTCCTCAATTTTCCTGTACCCTTGTGCCCCTTCACTTAAATTTTGACATCTAGTCTCTTACTTAACATTAATTAATTCTAAAATTAAATAAAAGGATATGTGTCAAAATTTAAGTGGAGAGACACAAGGAAGACAAAGAATTTGGGAACAGAAGATCTGCTCTCTATCCATACTACACAAGTTCCATCTCATGTATTTCAGACAATTTATTACATAGCTACAATTCAATGTGTGAATTGGGAAACATTGGCATTATAATATCAAATGGTCAATTTCCAGAATGGACGGATTGCAGTATAATCGACTCAAATATACAAATATCTCAAATTAGCTTGAAATATTTAACACTCGGTGCATATTAAGCTTAAAGCTTACAAGAATGACTCCAAAAAATTTAGCAAACTACAAAATGAATTGGCCACCTGATGGAATCAACCTCTCTGCTTTATTCACTGCATCTAAAGGGAGAGGACTGAAATTCGAGCAACAAGGAAAACCATTGGAGCCATCCACAACTCCATCCACATTGCTCCAATCAAAGTTAAGTTCCAAACAACACTACTAGGTTCTCTAGATGCTTTCCATTCATCCTCATCTTCTTGTACAAATATATATATATACACATATGTGGGTGGGTGGGTGGGTGTATGCATTCATATGTATATAAAATTCTGATTTCTCCATAGCATAGATGATCCTGAATGAACATGACATGACTACATGCACTTTTCTCTGGGTACACAAGTCAGATTATGTAAATTGATATACAAAACCTATCCTGCATTGCTGCAACATAGTTTGGCAAATTAGCATCTCTTAACGATCAAAATGTCTCTCTTACATGGGTTGGTTATGGACTGAAAATATTGAATCTCGTCCCTTAATATAAAACATGCAACCTGTCAATCAACAAAACACTGTATTGAAGGGAAATTGGAGAGAGGGTGTAGTGGAGTGAAGGCAGATCTGTAAACAACGTCAATAATAACTGCACTTAGCTTAGCTTGGCACACTTTTTTCACCAGTAATACATTGTAGGCCAATTTAAGTACTATAAACCTTCCAATACTGCAACTGGAAACATGGTATATTATTAAAGGTATCACTGCACCCGTGGGCTGAAGCAGATGACACTCTGTGGGACATTGATCCCCGCCCCCCCCCCCCAACAAAAAAAAAACTTTTGGGAACAAAACCTATATTTGTATTGTTGTACCAAATGTAATGCGGCTTCAAAAGTTATTAATGTTCACTCACTCTTATTCAAAGATTTTGTTTATAAAAAATATTCAAACTTTAACCCTGTCTAAAAAAATTCTTCCCTTCCTTAAAATTTCAAACTTTAACCCTTTAAAACAAAATATTTACTTCCTGCTTGAAATGCATCAACATTTTGGGGAAATAGATTGATGAGTGCAGTTTTTACTATTACCTTTCTAGCATCAATTTGGAGCAAATACAGATTCATGGTACAGTTGAGGAAAAAATTCTGCAAAATTGACTGCACATGTCAAGCATCAAGAAAACAAATATTTGGACTAAATCATCATGTTTCAAACTGAATTTCAGTTAATCCATTAATACAACTGAGTTAGCTCAGTCATCACAAACCACAAAATGAAGTATTGCTTTAATTTACTTCATAATCTTCATATCTACTAAAGCCAGAGGCCAATTCAATAACACAATTATAGCTTAATAAAATAATATAATATCAACTACGAAGCTTTGGCATATACTTTTTTTTTTAACTAAACTGTTGAAAATAAAGAAAAAACACCGACTTTGATGCTTAGGTTAGGCTCATCAAAACAATAACCATTTCAAGTTCCCTTCTGCAATTCATATGTGGGTTAGACAGTTAGACTTCTGAGTTTTTCTTATTTGAAAGAAACAAAAAACAACCTTTAATTGGAAAGATACAATGCCTATGGAAGATTTATCTATACGAGTACTATATATTTATTATTACTACTAATATCTATTATACTATTAATAATAGATATATAGTAACCATATATTTATTTCTATATGATTACTATATATCTATTATTACTATTAATAGTTTAATATACTAGTACCAGTTATGCCAGCGCAGGAAAAAAAAAGAAATGTAAATAAGGATGGAATATGAGAATTAGAGTAGTTAACCTGATGAAGCAGTGCCTCCCACTCCTCTGTTGTGCTGATTCTGTATACATATTCTTCACTTTCACTCACTTCCTCCTTTCTGGCCATAGTCCTCTTTGGTGAGAACTGGAAAATGTCACTTGTATCATCTTATCTTGTCTCATCTTCTTATCAATCTTATCTTATCTTCTTCTTATCTTTCTTATAGCGGCTCTCCCAAGCAGTGGTGATTTTGTCATACTTTTTTCCCCTACAATTTTAATTATATTACTATTTTGTCTTTTTAATTTAATTTTTTATATATTTTTATTTAATTCTCCAAATTTATAAAGTTCTAATTTTACCCCCACATAATTTATACACGTAACGCGTGTGCCACCTGATGCTATTATGGAAAGTGGGTCAGGCATTCATTTAATTTACATCACTCAACTAACTATTATATAGGTACAGTTCAATGTGGGAAACATTGGCATTATAAAACCAAATGGTCAATTTGCAGAAGGAATCTGGACGAATTACAGTATAATTGATCCAAATATACAAATATATCAAATTAGCTTGCAATATTTAACACCAGTACATAGTAGCTTAAAGCTTATGAAGATGATTCCTTCTAATTTAGCAAACTACAAACGAATTGGCCACCTAATGGTATCAGCCTCTCTGCTTTCCTAACTGCATCTAATGGTAGAGGACTGAAACTTCGAGCAGGGCCATAAAAATGGGGAAAAACATTGGAGCCATCCACATATTCATAAATCAATCCATCGCCAAGCTGAAAATTTCGCCAACACCATAAATCATCAATATGTGTACTTTCTTAACTAAATACTACCAAAACTTAAAAACTAAGGTAAACTGTAAATGATGACAAATACACCCTCCCTCCAATTTCTCTCAATATAGTCCCTGACAAATGATGTGGTAGATTATATTTCTAAGGTACTAATTTTTGCGAACTTGTTTAGGCTCTTAACTCATATAACCATGATTAATTATTATTTTTTTTTTAAATCTTTAGGCCAAACTCTGAAAGATTGCAGAATTCTTCATTTTCATCTTCTACATTGCTCCAATCAAAGTTAAGTTCCAAACAACACTCCTAGGTACTCTAGATGCTTATATATATATATATATATATATATATATATATATATATATATATATGTGTGTGTGTGTGTGTGTGTGTGTGTGTGTGTGTGTGTGCGCGCGCGCGCGCATTCATATGTATATAAAATTATGATCTCTCCATAGATGATCCCGAATGAACATGACTACATGCACCTTCTGTGGGTATTAAAGTCTGATTATGCGAATTGATATAGATAACCTATCTTGCATTGCTGCAACATAGTTTTATAAAATAACCTCTCTTAAACATCAAAATGACTCTCTTAACCATGGGTTAGTTATGGACTGAAAATATTGAATCTCATCCCTTAAATATAAAACACGCCATGTGTCAATCGTCAAACACTGAATTGAAGGGAAATTGGAGGGAAGGTGTAATGGAGTGAAGCCGGATCTGTAAACGGCATCTCAATAATAACTGCACTTACGCTAGCTTGGGACATTTTTTTTCAACTTTATACCAGTATAATACATGGTGACCAATATAAGTACTATAACATTCCAATACTGCATAAACTGGAAACATGATATATTACTATTAAAGATATAAGTGCACCCAGGGGCTGAGCCAGATGACTCTGTGTGGGACATTGACACCGTCACTTTTGGAAACAAAACCTATACTTGTACCAAATCTAATGTTTTACATAAAAAGGCTTCAAATTTTGTTAACGTAGAGTTTTCTGTTCTTATTCATGAGATTTCCTTTAAAAAATATATATATATATATCTCCCCTATGTTAAAATTTCAAACTTTAACCCCTTTAAAATGAGAGATTTGCTTTCCCCATGAAATTCACCGACATTTTTCGGGGGGAAATAGATGGATGAGAGCAGTTTTTACCATTACCTTTTTAGCATCAATTTGGAGCAAATACAGATCCATGGTACAATTGAGGAAAAAGTTCTGCAAAGTTGATTGCACCTGTAAAGCATAGAGAAGACATATTTGTGTACTAAATCATCATGTTTCAAACTGAAAGTTCAGTCAATCCATTAATGCTACTGAGTTAGCTCAGTGATGACAAACCCCAAAACTATGTACTGGTTTGATTAGTAATAACCTTCATATGTAGTAACTAGTAAAACCAGAGGCCAATTCAGTAACACGATTACAGCTTAATAAATACTCCTGATATAATATCAACAACATAGCTTTGGCAGATACTCTGTTTTTTTTTCGGTAAACTGTTGAAAATAAAGAAAAACAGTGACTTTGATTCTAGGTTAGGCTCATCAAAACAATAACCTTTTCAAGTTCCCTTGTGGAGTTCATATGTGGGTTAGACAGTTAAACTTATGGGTTTTTATTATATTGAAAGAAAAATAAACAGCCTTTAATTGGAAAGATACAATGCCTACGGAAGATTTATTGATACTACCATTATAGATTTTTCTGCAACCAGTGACTAGATCTACTTGTTCAGGCACTCGGGATCCAGAATATGAATTAGAAGGACCATATTTATATCTATTATTAAAATTAATATACTAGTACAAGTTATGGCAAAGCAGGGAAAAAGAAATGTAAATGAGGAAGGAGTCTGTGAATAATAATAGTTAACCTGAATACCTGATGGAGCTTGCTAAGATGGATACACCCGGTAGTCTTGTCAAGATCCCCGCCGAAAGTAGTTCCGGTCGACTGCAGTGTCTCCAATTCATCGGCGGTGCTGATTCTGTATACGTATTCTTCACTTTCACTCCCTCCCTCCTTTCCGGCCATAGTCCTCTTTGGTGATAACCAGAAAGTGCGCTTGTATCACATTTATATCCAGTTCGGCAATGACTTGTTTTAAAACATATTATGAGTTAAATTTAAAATAATTTATAAAATAAGTAAACTACATTAACACTTGCCTCCATATAACCATAATAGTTTTCATTTTTTTTTAATTTTTAAGTAATAATTAGTTTTTTATAAATTTTTAGAGTTGACTAAATAGATAAAATTACACATTTATATGTTATTAAATTATAATTTAAGAATAATATATATTTTTTTAATGACAAAATTATCCTATTTTAATACAATATATTTTAATTATAGTTTTGTTTGTAGTGATTAACATCTCACTCAAATTGTTGGTAATTTATAAAAAAAAATTAGTTTAATTAACACATATTGAGTAAATGGTATAAATATTAATAATTTTAAATTATTATTAATAGAGTTGTTGTAATTAGATTGAACTGTGTATGTGGGTAATTTAGTGTTTAATGTTTTTAACAACAAAATTATTATTTGATTTTTTAGTTACATATTATGATTTTCATATATTACATTTATCTTGAGTATTGATAAATTTTGGGAAATTTATGATTTTGATTATAATTTTTAATGTATAGTTAGGGTTGTTTTTAACTTTTTATGATAATATTAAATAAAATAAAATGTAATAATATTTATTACTGTCTCAATCTTGTAAAACTATTTTTCTTTTTAGAATATTCTTTTTTCTTTTATTTAACGACACTTGTTATTTTAAATATAATGCACTGACACCCCACATAAATAATCATAATCACCCCTTTAATTTTTCAAATAAAAGTCAATACGCCATCTAGCCAACAATATATAATATTCACTACCCCTAGCGTGGTTTACTAACTAATACTCACGAATATTTATAATATAATATTAAAAACACTCTTCAAATTATAATATTTAATATATCCACTAAATATATGTATTTGTATATTTTCATTTTCATTTAGCTTGGTGTGATTAATAAATTTATGAACTTGGTCATTAAATAACATAAATATCAAAAAATAATAAATGATTATTTTATTAAGAAAATAAGGTCATGCATTTTTTTTAAATTCAATTTCTTAAATTTTACGTAATACACATTCATACATAATTTTTTCTTTATAACACATCAGTTTTATTATAATTTTTTTATGATGTGACTTGTAATAAAAATGCATGGTATCAAATCAATTGATTTGTAAAATATGTGACGCCTCCAAAATAGTTATACATCACTCATCTTGAGTCGTCAGATACATGGTACAAAATTCAAATACAACTTAATTATACAATAGTCGTGTAAAATACGACAAAACATAAACTGAGAGTTTTAATAAGAATATTGTCATCCAGACAATATCCACACTCACAGAAGTCTTCATTATATTTATTGTCACACTATTTAACAGAATAGTAAGGACTATTAATGCTATCATCTGGACTATCACTCCGTTCCCCGACTCGTCCCAGCTATATTCTCATTTCCTGAAGGGGAACAGTGAAATAAAGGGTGAGCTCAACTAGCCCAGTAAGAAATATTATGACTAAGATAATTCATAATAAATTATCATTAGCTTTCAACAATGTTAAACTGATAAAATACAATAGACATCAAGTTTAACTGCAGCGGAACAAGCAATCCATTAAAAGAGTCAAGTAGAGAATAAAATCTACTATCTTTTATGATTTAAAAAGGTTTTTGTCAATTTTTATCGTGAGACTCAGTTTAATAAATAAACCACATCATCGAATCATCCCTGCACTACGGGCCAAGGATATTCATTAAATCATCAATGGTCATTACTATACCGAATAATCCCTAACCATAATCATACCAAAAACTGTTCGTCAATACACTGCAGGCCACTAATGACTTTTACAGCATCATTTATAACATTTCAGGTCATGATTATACCGAATGATCCCTAGTCATAATCATACTAAGTCCATCTATGCACGTAAGTCAAAGATGACTTTCATCACAATATAAGTATGAGGATAATGACAATGACATAATAATTCAATAAAACAAGTTCAAGAATAAATTTTAAAGATGTATAAGTTAATTTATCTTGAACTCAATAACGTCTAAATTGTCAACGTGATACTGCTTTGTGCAGTAAAATTCAAAAATGCTCAGAAGAATATTTCCATGAAAAAATACTGGATGAAGCGCAAATATCAAGGATATTCTACTAATTTCATAGAGTATAGAAGCCAAGACTTTAACCAACTGAGTATAATAGAATATATAAAACTGCAAATGAATTTTCACCCGCCATGCGGTAATCCACGTATACAGATCACTTTCATAATTTAATAAGGAATTAATACAAATGATCATTCATCATGCATGTGGTAACCCACATAGACAGGTTATTCGACCAGAATAATGATGAATGAAATAACAGAAGAATTCATCATGCATGCGATAGATCGCACAGACAGGTTATTCTGAACAGAATACTAAATAATGGAATCAGGTCATGCGTAATCCGCACCGACAGGATATTCTAACAGAATAATAAATAATGGATCCAGGTCATGCGTAAACGCGTAGACAGGATATTCCGACAGAATAATAAAGAATGAAATAACAACAGAATTCATCATGCATACGATAGGCCGCACAGACAGGTTATTACAACAGAATAATAAATAATGGAACCAGGTCATGCGTAACCACACAAACAGGATATTCCAACAGAATAATAAAGAATGGAATAATAGAATAATTTCACCATGTATGCAGTACTTCGCATAAACAGGTTATTCCAACATAATAATAAAGAATGGAATAACAGAAGAATTTCACCATGTATGCGGTACTTTGCATATACAGGTTATTCCAACATAATAATAAAGAATGGAATAACAGAAGAATTTCACCATGTATGCGATACTTCGCATATTCAGGTTATTCCAATATAATAATAAAGAATGAAATAACAAAATTTTCTTCATGAATACGAAAGAAATAATACCCCTTACCTTAGAAGAAACTGAAATAGGAGTAGTGAAGTAACAGAATACTTTTCTTCTTTCTCTTTCCCTATAGTTTCTCTCTCTAGAGTTTCAGTGAATTCGTAAGAAATAATGAAGGAATGAGCTTCTATTTATAGAAGAATGGACTGAATAGTTACTAATTCATGAACGATCCAGATTGATTTACTTTTAAACGGACAGTCCATATTGATTTACTATGCAATATTAATAAAAATTTTATAATAAAACAAAATCTTTTAAATAAAATATAATATATTCTATTTATAATCCAATAAAACGAATAACTTTATAAAAGTATTTTGTTTTATATAAAAAGATTTTACTATGCAAACACTATGCGGACACTATGCGGACACTATGCAAACACTATACATAATAAAATTATATATATTCTATTTATAGTCTAATAAAATAAATAACTTTA
Organism: Panax japonicus; assembly: GCA_020205505.1. Taxonomy (NCBI): domain Eukaryota; kingdom Viridiplantae; phylum Streptophyta; class Magnoliopsida; order Apiales; family Araliaceae; genus Panax; species Panax japonicus. The sequence continues at coordinate 86,288,993 of CM035110.1, read as the reverse complement.
TAAAATTATTATGTTTTATATAAAAAGATTTTACTATGCAAAATACTATGCATAATAGAATATAATATATTCTATTTATAGTCTAATAAACAAATAACTTTATAAAAGAATTCTGTTTTATATAAAAAAAATTCTGTTTTATTACATTAATAATACTAATAAAACAAAATTTATATATATATATAATATATATATATAAACTTCCGTGACTTCATAAAAAGACACCTTAATATATTTAACAACATTATCATCATTATTATAATTAACAATATTAATCAATCAGGTCGTTCCCAGGAAAAAGGGGGCTTTCCAATAAGGATTTCTCCCTATTGGCGCGCAATTAGGTGACCAAACATCTCCTTGACAGAACTTCTAGACATCGTTAATATTACAAATAATAATATTAATAACTCTATCATCTCAATTATTGATTTAATACTATATAAAATATCGACAATAATTGAATCAAATAACGTGAGATACTATGCAGCAATTACTGTAGCAATAATTGAACAAAACTGAGAGACTTTTCACGTAAGCATCAATAATCAATACCGTGTGTTACTATGCAACCACGCGTATTATTGTACTTTTACTACCGACTAGTTCAACAGTTTTAACGGTAAAACTTTCGCCGTTATTTTCAGAAAAATATTTTTTTCGTTTTCTTAATTCGAAAATAATTCCGTTGTGGGGTCCACCAATGATTGTGCCATCGTACGGAAATTCCCCGACAAAAAGAATATTTTCCGACCAAACGAATATTATACAACAACTTGCATACTTTTAAAAATGTATAAATATTACCCACAACTATAACATTATCTCAAATCCACACCATAATTTTGAAAAAATATTTCGAGAAAATTAAATTTTTATTCGTAAAATTTGGGATTTTACAATCTCCCCTCCTTATGAAATTGTGCCCTCAAAATTTACGTACGTACATGATATGCCGAACAAATGAGGACAATTCGCCAGATTCTAACTCTTGAGGTTTAACCTTTGAGCGCAAAATATATTTCAAGATTTTAACATGTACATCTTTATACGTTAAATTATCCGCTATCTCGTCCGGCTCTAAATTAATAATGTGGTTCGGGTCGTCCACATATTTACGTAACATCGATATGTTAAAAACGTTATGAACACGCGACAAATTTGGCGGTATAAAACGAGTTTATAGGCCACAGTTCCTACTCGATCGAGGATTTCAAATGGGTCAATTAAATCGAGGGTTGAGATTTTCTCTCTTCAGCAACTCTTGCTTTTAAAATAACGCCCTCTTGAACCTTATTCTTCACATTCATCAGCTCCGGGTCTATAGCTTTAGCAGCTTTAGCATTATCGACTAAAGTCGGTTCTAATCGTATATTCATTATCTTCACGTAGGTTCGTATATTCGCACTCGCATACGATCTTCTACTCAACGCTTCAGCTACCACGTTTGTTTTTCTACGATGGTATTGAATAGTACGATCGTAATCTTCAACAGCTCGAGCCAACGTCTTTGGCGCATGTTACGTTCGTTTTAGTTGAAGAAATATTTAAGGTTTTAGAAATGGGGTTTTGTACTGGGGTCAATATAAAATTCGATTTCACGCTCTGGGGTAGGCCAAGAAGTCTTCAGGAATACGTTAAAATTTATTAACGATAGAAATATCATTCAAAATTGTGACTCTCATCCAAGACTTAGGATAACACAAGTAATGAACGGTTTCTCCTAACGGAGTTTCAACCAATAAGTCACAAGTCTAACTTCTTTGGGGTCAAATTTAAACGTTGAACGCAATCAAGAGATATAAAGAATGGGTAGAACCGCTATCTAAAAGGTATAGACTTCACAAAAATTATAATTAATTAACCCGTGCTAACTTCGTTCGGGTTACTCGCTTTTTGAGAAGTCGCAAAAAACGCTATCCCTGAACCACCGACTTTGTTTTGTCCGTATCCGCCTTTGGAGCCACCGTCCCAGCTGGACTTAATTTTGGTTGCACGACAAAATCGGGCTAGGTGACCTTTTCTTCCACAATTGAAACACGCTTTGGACTGCTGAGTACAGTTTGGACTGATGTGTCCCTCCCCTCCGCATTTATAACATACGACCGACGGTCGTTCTTCTTCCTTTGAAACGGGTGCTAGTGCTGCTGTCTTTCCATCATTATTGAACCTTCTCTTCTTAAAATTTCTACTTCTATTATCTTGGCCCATGATTACCACCGAAATGGTCACCATTCTTGGCATGATAATTTCCCCACGATGATTATCATTGTTCCGATGGCTGTTGCCACCGGTACGATTATTATCTTGTTGTTGGTCGTTGCCTTTTGGTTGTGCTGACTCATTATCGCTGCTCCAATAACTCAAGCCCTATTTAAACATCTGAATATAAATAAGTTTGTGAGAAATGAGGTATTGACATATATCGGGTTTCAAAACTCTTAGAAACATTCGCGTCATTCACTCCTCATTATAGGACCAAATGGGAAAGCAACCGGGATAACTCCGCAAATTTAACCTCGTATTGCGACATGGTCATATTATTTTGCTCCAACTTGATTGAAACTCCACCTCTTTTATGTGACGAATACTTTCGGGAAAGTACTTGTCGTGAACAGTTCTTAGAACTTCTCCCAAGAGTGCGTCAGGCTGGGTACGTTTAAGATTCCCACCAGTAATCTGCTTCTTCAAGCAATATAAAGGTTGCAAAGGGAACCTTTTGCTCATCAGAACATCCCAAGATATCAAATATCTTTGTGATCTGCTTTAACCACGTCGTCTGCCTTAAGTGGTTCTAACTTTCCTAAAAATTCCGGTGGTTCCCAGCTCCTTGAACTGCTTAGCGGTGACCGACGTGGGTTGCCATTATTTCCACCTATATTTTGAACAGGAGTTTCTCTTACCTGATATTGCATGAATTGCATAAAGCCTCTGAACATTCCATCGTTCATCATTTGATCGTTGTTGTTATTTACTTGAGGATATTGTCTTCATGTTGCACATTATCCTAGGTATTGATCGTTGTAACTCACGGTCTCATGTGCTTCATTGCTTATCTCTACATTTTCGGATGCCATTTTCAATACTGCCACAAAACAAGGGTTAATTAACATATCACATATTATCTTTTATACTATGGCCAACCAATTAAATACCAAATAAACTTAGGTAAGTCATACTAGCGAAAGAAATTTCCTATCTCTCCCCTCTTAGTTCTTATTTCACATCTCAGCCAGGGATCCTATTCCTAAGCTTTGATACCAACTATGACTCCCTAAAATAGGTATACATACCCATCTTGAGTCGCCAGATATATGGTATAAATTCAAATACAACTTAATTATACAACAGTCGTGTAAAATACGACAAAACATAAACAGAGAGTTTTAATAAGAATATTGTCATATAGACAATATCCACACTTAAAGGATGTCTTCATTACATTTATTGTCACACTATTTAATAGAATAGTGAGGACTACTAATGCTATCATCTGGACTGTCACTCTGTTCCCCGACTTGTCCCAACTATATTCTCATTTGCTGAAGAGAACAGTGAAATAAAGGGTGAGCTCAACTAGCCCAGTAAGAAATATTATGACTAAAATAATTCAGAATAAATTATCATTAGCCTTCAACAATGTTAAACTGATAAAATACAATAGACATCAAGTTTAACTGCAACGGAACAAGCAATCCATTAAAAGAGTCAAGTATAGAATAAAATCTACTATCTTTTATGATTTAAAAAAGTTTTTCGTCAATTTTTATCGCTGAGACTCAGCTTAATAAATAAACAACATCATCGAATCATCCTGCACTACGGGCCAATGATATTCATTAAATTATCAATGGTCATGGACATACCGAATAATCCTTGATCATAATTATACCAAAAACTGTTCGTCAATACACTATAGGCCACTAAAGACTTTGTCCCATATCATTTATAACATTTTAGGTCATGATTATACCGAATGATCCCTGTTCATAATCATACCAAGTTCATCTATGCACGCAAGCCAAAGATGACTTTCATCACAATATAAGCATGAGGATGATGACAATGACATAATAATTCATAAACAAGTTCAAGAATAAATTTTAAAGATGATAAGTTAATTTATCCTGAACTCAATAACGTCCAAATTGTCAACGCGATACTGCTTTGTGGAGTAAAATTCAAGAATGCTCAGAAGAATATTTTTCATAAAAAGATACTGGATGAAGTACAAATATCAAGGATATTCCACTAATTTCATGGAGTACAGAAGTCAAAACTTTAACCAGCTGAGTATAATAGAATATATAAAACTGCAAATGGATTTTCACCCGCCATGCGGTTAATCCACGTATACAGATTATTTTCACAATTAATAAGGAATTAATACAAAGTATCATTCACCATGCATGTGGTAATCCACATAGACAGGTTATTCGACCAGAATAATAATGAATGGAATAACATAAGAATTCACCATGCATGCGATAGATCGTACAGACAGGTTATTCCTAACAGAATAATAAATAATGGAGTCAGGTCATGCGTAATCCGCACTGCAGGATATTCCAACAGAATAATAAATAATGGATCCAGGTCATGCGTAAAAGTACAGACAGAATATTCCGACAAAATAATTAAGAATAGAATAGCAACAGAATTCACCATGCATGCGATAGACCGCACATGCAGGTTAATCTAACAGAATAATAAATAATGGAACCAGGTCATGCGTAACGCACAGACATGATATTCAACAGAACAATAAAGAATGGAATAATAGAGAATTTCACCATGTATGCAATACTTCGCATAGACATGTTATTTCAACATAATAATAAAGAATGGAATAACAGAAGAATTTCACCATGTATGCGGTACTTCACATATACATGTTATTCCAACATCAGAAGAATTTCACTATGTATGTGGTATTTGCATATACAGGTTATTCCAACATAATAATAAAGAATGAAATAACAAAAGTTTTTCTTCATGAATACGAAAGAAATAATACCCCTTACCTTAGAAGAAACTGATATAGGAGTAGTGAAGTAACATATATTTTTTCTCGTTTTCTATAATTTCTCTCTCTAGAGTTTTAGTGAATTCGTAAGAAATAATGAAGGAATGAGCTTCTATTTATAGGAGAATGGACTGAATAGTAACTAATTCATGAACGGTCCAGATTGATTTACTTTTAAACGAACGGTCCATATTGATTTACTATGCAATATTAATAAAATATTCTAATAAAACAAAATCTTTTAAATAAAATATAATATATTCTATTATAATCTAATAAAATGAATAACTTTATAAAAGTATTCTGTTTTATATAAAAAGATTTTACTATACAAACACTATGCATAATAGAATATTATATATTATATTTATAGTTTAATAAAACAAATAACTTTATAAAGTATTCTGTTTTATATAAAAAGATTTTACTATGCAAAATATTATGCATAATAGAATATAATATATTCTATTATAGTCTAATAAAATAAATAACTTTATAAAAGTGTTATATTTATATAAAAAAAAATTATGTTTTATTACAATTAATAATACTAATTAAACAAAATTTATATATATATATAAACTTTTGTGACTTCATAAAAAGATACCTCAATATATTTAACAACATTTATCATCATTATTATAATTCACAATATTAATTGACCAAGTCATTCCCAGGAAAGAAGGGCTTTCCAATAAGGATTTCTCCCTATTAGCTCGTAATTAGGTGACCAAACCTCTCTTTGGCAGAACTTCTAGACATCGTTAATATTGCAAATAATAATATTAATAACTCTGTCATCTCAATTATTGATTTAATAATATATAAAATATCGACAATAATTGAATCAAATAACGTGAGATATTATGCAGCAATTACTGTAGCAATAATTGAACAAAACTGAGTGACTTCTCACGTAAGCATCAATAATCAATACCGTGTGCTACTATGCAATCACGCGTATTACTGTACTTTTACTACCGAGTAGTTCAACAGTTTTAACGGTAAAACTTCTACCATTATATTCATAAAAATATTTTTTGTCGTTTTCTCAATCCGACAATAATTCCGTTGTGGGGTCCACCAATGATTGCGTCGTCGTACGGATATTCTCAGACAAAAAAATATTCCCCGACCAAACGAATATTATACAACAACTTGCATACTTTTCAAAATTTATAAATATTACCCAAACTATAACATTATCTCAAATCCACACCATAATTCTTAAAAAAATATTTTGAAAAAATTAAATTTTTATTCGTAAAATTTGAGATTTTACAAAATAAGTTGTAAATGTTTTTGACATTAAAATTTTATCAATTTCTAAGCACCAACAAATTAGATCAACTAATTAGCGGATATGATTTTGCGATCTTAGGTTGTGTTTGATAAAATTGAATAATTAAAATCTGAATAATTAATACATCTTAATAAATTAGATCATCTGAATGAAATAACATCTGAATCTAAAAAACTGTTTGATGATTAAAAAAGTGTAAAACATCTGAATGCTATTATTTTTATCATTTTAACCATTTGAGAATGTAAAAAAATTTATTTGAATGATCTTAAAATTTGAAATGAAAGAGTACAATATTTATTGAGGTTATTTTTGTCTATCAATTTTAAATAAACTATTAAGAGGCAACTCTTTTAATAGTAACATTTGACCTTTTGTCTAACAATGAAGAGGCAAATTTTTTCTTATCAAACAAGATTTGTCTCTAACCGAATGAGAGACAAATAAATTAAAAGACATTTAGACACAAACAAATACCACCTTAGCCCCGCTAATATATTAGTTCATCCTTACTCGGATATGTTGATGCGTTTAGCGATCTAAATGCACTGCGCCATTTTTGGAACGTTGCATTTGAATCCCAAATATAACGTTTTTGAGTTAAATAAGTTGCGTTTGAAATTAATTATTTATATTCAGTGCGTTTAAAATCTTCAACACATTAAATGCTCCAAATATCGGTAAACGAACATACACTCAAACTATCACAAAATATCGGCACTTTTTATTTTATTTTTTTATACTCTATAAATTCTAAAATATAAAATCTTAAAGTGAATATGAGATATTTTCAAATTAAAAGTTAATATAAAATATTTTAATTTATTAAAACTGTGATAATAATTGTAAACTATATATGTAAAAAGTACCATTCATTCATTGTGATTTATTATTTCATAATTTTTAAAAAATTATCTTAAATTTGAGTTTAAAAAATATCTCAAATTAACCTCAATAAATTAACAATGATCTTAATGTTACGTTTGGATTGAAGGAATGAAATAGAGTAGGGAATGGAATAGATGAGGGAATGGAATAAGGAAGGGAATGGAATGATTTTTTAATATTCCATGTACATGTTTGGTTGATGTTAGGAATACATCTAAGAATGAAATAAATAATTAGAAAGTGACCTAAATATCCTCAAATGTTCAAATTTAACTTAAATTCAATTTATATTAAAAATTTAACACATATTTCATTCTTAGAAATAAAGGGGAGAAAGGGGTGGGGTGGGGGTAGGGTGGGGTAGGGTATGTGGGGTGGGTAAATAGGGTATGTGAGTTGGGGTGGCTGGGTGGGGGTGGGTTGGTAGGGGGTAAGGGTAGGTTGGGTAGGTGGGGTGGGGTGGATTGGTAGGTAGAGTAGGTGGGTTGGGTGACTGGGTGGGGGGTAGGTTGGTAGGGGGTGGGGTAGGTGGGGTAAGTGGGGTGGGTGATAGTAGGTAGGGTAGGTGGGTTGGGGTGGCTGAGTGGGGGTAGGTTGGTAGGGGGTAGGGTAGGTGGGTTGGGTGGGTTGGTAAGTAGGGTAGGTGGGTTGGGGTGGTTGAGTGGGGGTGGGGGTGGGGGTGGGGTAAATAGGGATAAGGTGGGGTGGGGTGGGTAGGTGGGTTAGGGTGGCTGGGTGGGAGTAGGTAAGTAGGGGGTGGAGGTAGGTGGGCTGGGGTGGGTTAGTAGGTAAGGTAGATGGGTTGGGGTGGCTGGGTGGGGGTAGGGTAGGAAGGGGTGAGGCTAGGTGGGGTAAGTGGGGTTAGGTAGGTTGGTAGGTAGGGTAAGTGGGTTGGGGTGGCTGGGTGGGGTAAGTTGGTAGGGGGGTGGGAGTAGGTGGGTCGGTGGAGTAGGTGGGGGTGGGGTGGAGTGGGGTAGGTGGGGTGGATGGATGGGTATGTGGGTGTACGGTGGGGTAGGTGGGGGTAGAGTGGGGTGGGGTGGGGTGGGGTAGGTGGGGGTAGGTGGGTAAGGGGTGGGAGTGGGGTAGGTTGGTAGGGGGTGGAGTGGGAGTAGGTGGGGGTAAGTTGGTAGGGGTGGGGGTAGATGGGGTAGGTGGGTTAGGGCAGGGTAGGGTAAGGTGGGGTGGGGTGGGGTGGGGTGGCTGGGTGGGGGTAAGTGGGGTAAATTACGAAGAAATAGAAATATGAAAATTCCGAAGAAATTATCAAATCTCGACCCCTTCTCTCTCGTCGTTCCCAGATCGATCGAATTGAAAGAATATGTAAAAAGCCATATTATATATTTAGGGGTATATTTGTCAATTACTTAAAAATAATGGATGAAATGATTTATTCCTGGCCACCCCTCAAGGAATGAAAATTAAAATTTTAAGTTAACTATCATTCCAGGAGGAATACATTATTCCGTTGGAATAAACAACCAAACAACATTTTTATCATTACAATGGAATGATTCATTCCATTCTCCCTCCTATTCCATCGATCCAAACGTAGCATTATTATTTGAAAGAAAGAAGAATTACTTTCTTACAATTATTTTTAATTTAAATTGACTTTAAAAAAATTAACAATGATCTTATTATTGAAAAAAAGAAGTATTACTTTCTTACAATTATTTTTAATTCACAATCAAGTAATTTGCAACAGTCTATTATCTTTATTACTAATCTTATTAGTTTTTATTGAAATAACATAAAAAAGTATATAATATATAATATATACACAAAAGATTAATTTAAAAAATAATATATATATATATATATATATATATATATATATATATATTGGATCAAAATTTAGGGCAAAATAGTATATTTCTTATTTATTTTTAATAAAAATTGTCAATCGATGAATACAACGTGTGAGGTAATTTTTTATATGGTAATCGGATGCATTTTTAATGTATACTTTTTTTTAGAATTATTAATGTTAAGAACGGTCGGGTCATGAAAAATGACCAGACCTGCAAAAAATCATTTGGTATTTGAAGTAGAAAATGTAATGAACACAAAAACTGAAATTAAAATTAACATATTAAAATACTCCTAAAATCCAGTTGTTATTTGTGGATTAATAATTGAAAAATATAAGATTAATTTTATAATTCTATTCAGTGTTGGTGTATGTGTGGATTAATATACCTCGCTGACTGACAATAATTTTGTCATTATATATGGCATGACTTACTCATAAAGGAGTTGAGAAAAAGAAGAGAGGGAAAGAGAGAATTGTGAGGAAGAATCAGAAAATCCAAGTAGCATCGTTGGACTGAGGGATCGGGGCCGCAGTTCTCTCCTCATTCAATCCTCCAGGCGCTGTCCTTGCGGCGAAGCAATGCGTCACTCAAAAGCACTTCCGACCCCTCTATAAAACCCATATAGCGTCACCGTCGAGGTTCACCTTCAGTTTATATATATTTCACACCTTTCACTTTCAGTGTAACGACAATGGCTTCTTCACTCTCCACTCTCACTTGCCCTCTTTACTCTTCCCTCAATGATTCCCCTTCTCTCCTCCCTTCCTCCTCCTTCATTCGCCCCAACTTCAGGGATTCCTTTTTTCTCTCGTGTTCCCCTAAAGCCCACTAAAACCGCCCCTCTTCATCCTGTGGTTCGTGCACAGAGCTCTCCCGGTACACTGAATTTCTTGTTTTCCACTAAAATTGTATTATGATTTTTTGGTTTTGTTCTTAAGCTAAAATTATTTTGGTTGGGTTTTGGATATATTCTAAATTGATTGACTTTTTTTGTTTGGTTGCATGTAGATTACATCCCAGATGCGAAGTTTTACAAAGTAGAAGCCATTCTGAGGTGAAAGAATCTGAATTTCTGCTTTTATACATTTACGTGATGTTGAATTAAGTTATCAAAATTTTGAATTCCAATAACTGTTGTTTCACTCCTGATGAATTTTGGGTAAAAAAAAAAATCTACAGGCCCTGGCGGATTCCGCAGGTTTCTTCGGTAAGAACTATGGCATTCTATGCATACAGTTTACAAATAATTGCAATGTCTTTTCAGTTTATGTCCTGGTGTATTCTTTGCATGTTCATACCGATTAAGTATGCTTAAATCTTATTGCAAGTTCAGAATTCAGTTTCTCAAGATTTTTATGCCTATTATGCTCTCAGTTTGCAATCTGAGTCAAATCTAAACAAAATCTACGAAAGAGGTTCTTATGTAGACTACAGTTAAATTAAATGTCATAAAATTCAAGATGTTTACATTCCCAGGAATAACAAGATTTCAAAGTCTGTACTGATTAAACATGGAAGATAATAACTGTAACATTTCTTGGTGACCCTATTATGGGGTTTGGATTTTTGAACCAGTGACCTTGAGGTTATTCCTCAAGGCTCTGCCGTGTCTCCCATTCAGTTGGGTTGAAATGTGGCTTATTGATGGTGTTGGGATACTATATTACATGTTCACTTGTATAACTGGTGTACTGTGGTGGCAATCTGGTGAAGTTGAGATGGTAGAGAAGGAAACAGTGTTTTAAAGTGTCAGCGACTCAGTGTAGATTTTCCATATAGAAAGTTCAAACTATGTAATCCTCCAACCGAACGTTGTGTTTCATGAATGAATTATTTTCTTGAGAAATTAAATAAGGAATATATTAATAATATCACGTGTTAATGACGTTTTGTTTTGTCATCTAGCTTAACTGGTGTATGGTGGTGGCAATAATGCCAAGTTTAGATAGGAGAGAAGGTAGTGTTGTTCATGTCGTTTGAGTTATTTAAAGTCACGACAAATTAAATATGAATATCTTTTTTTGTAATTTTGTAACACAATGTTCTTGTCCTTTTGTCTTCTCGACTTGTTGGCAAATAGGTCGGTTGAACCTCCATAGTGACTCCTAATGTGGTATGACTCCTGGAATGGTTGAAACACATCATGATCAGAATTATAAATAAAAATAAACTTTGATAAATTTCGAGGGGAATGTTTAAGTTCAGAATCGTGTTAGCATATTGGGCTCACGTGGAGTTTATTGGGTCAAAGTGTAATGTACTCTTATGTTTCATATTAGCAATGAACTATATTTTGTCATCCCTGGAACATGTTTCACGAGGTTTTTTAGTTAAGAGTAGAAATAAAATGGCCTAGGCAAAATAGTACTATTTAAGTTTTTTAAAATTATTGTTATACATGTCAATCTTGATTTTCCCAACTTTACGTACATCATACCATCATTTCTAAGACAATTAAGCAATGTTCTTCTCTTTGATCATGTGACTTGTTCAAGACCATTGTGTTGCATGGGCCATAGGGCCTGCCCACTTTTCATTTACCTTTAATTGAAGCTATGAGTGACACAATGGAAAGTTTGTATAGGTGGTGTTTTTAATTGTCTGGATGCATAAATCATTTAAATTTGAAAGGGGCGTTGGGGTAACCTGTTGTGGTATATTTTTTATGCTGATATTTCAATACCATGGTGTTGTATAATCTGCCAATAATGGTCCAAACGATTGAAATCAGAATTTTAAGGTCTGCCTTATTGATCTTAATTGTATCTCAATGAATAAAATGTTTCGAATTTTCACATTTTAACTTTAAACTTTCTATATTCTTTTCCTTATAATTTTTTATGTACACTTGTCCAATAATACACATCCAAATATGGCGCTGATATATAGTTCAATGTAATCTTACTCGCTTAAATAATTATTGAACTCTCCATATTTACCTGTAATAGTGTACCATGGACAACTATAATATAAGGAAAAGGGAAGGTAAAAAAATGTTTATTAAGCTTTCAATATGTTATTAATCCCGTTTTTATTCAAAACAAAGATTGTTAATCCCAGTGCCACATGATGGTTCTAACTTGTGTATTTTGTGATCAAGGCCCTACTGAAAATGGGTATTCGTGGTGTTACGGTTTCTGATGTTCGAGGTTTTGGTTCTCAAGGTGGTTTGAAAGAAAGGCAAGCTGGTAAGTTTATATTTGGTTGAGGTCAAATTTTTATGATTTCATGACTCCTCATGTATCCTTCTATCCCTAACTCTCAAGGCACTCCTTTACTTTTTGCTAATTACTTAAACCACTCCTTTACTTATTGCTAATTACTTAAGGCAGTCCTTGCTTCTGTTATAGGTTTTTGTTTTTGCTTATATGGCTCACATATCCTGGTCTTCTCTCCGTTTACAGGCTCTGAATTTTCTGAAGACAACTTTGTAGCGAAAGTTAAGATGGAAATTGTGGTGAGCAAAGACCAGGTATAGAAACAATGTAATTTAATAATAATTCCTCATGTTTTTCCAACCTGGACGTTTGAAGTATAGGGTTTCCGTTTTCATTTTCGCTCTTCCAGTTGTGAAGTTCAAAGAAGTTTATGTTGTTAAAGGCACTTGATTATGTTCTCTACGGATATCATTCACCCAGTTCCTCAATTTATTCTGTCTTAGGTTGAAGCCGTGGTGGACAAGATAATACACAGGCAAGGACCGGAGAGATCGGTGATGGAAAGATATTCTGTAAGATTTCAGAGTTGATAATTTACTTTTGGAATGAGTCATTTCCTTTCATTCAATGATGTTCGGTATTAGGGGGAAATGGATGTAGAAATTTGTGCTACAATCATGTTGAAGCTGGACAAAATTATTTTATGTATGAATTTACCTTCATATTTTGTTTAGGGTAAAAAGTGGAAGAACTCTGTCAGTTGGATATCTGACCAAGGTTGCTGGGGATACTCTTAATGAGAAAGAAAATGTTGGGAAAGACAAAAAAAATGAATTGTAGAGAGTATCAAGATATCAGCTTGCGTCTCTTTCCAAAAAAGATATCAGCTCGAGTAATTTCTCCTTTCCTTTTTATTTTTGTTATAAAATTTAGCAGTGCCATGGGAGCTTAGTGCTGATCTGTGCCGCTCTCTGAAATAGAAAGTTAATCTAGATTGTTGAAATTCATATCCTTACAGCTAGAAGCATTAAGAAGGAAGATAAAAGTACAATTTACGGATGAATAGCTTTATTAAGTATCTCATTATTATCTGCAAAATGATTATCTTGAGGCTTCCCTAGAACTGTTTTTTTGGTTTCATCATTAGGTAATACTACAATTACCGACAGATAGCTCTTTTCATAGCAACTCCTTAATAACCGCGAAATGACTACTTTGAGGCTTCCTTAGAACTGCGCAAGTCAAGTTACTGGACTTAACTTTGCTCACTATATGGAAGGCTGGGAATATCAGCTAATTTACGAAACATGACTGGAATACTAAGAGTATAGACATTATTCTAGAAAATGTCTGTTATCGAATGCGGGACTACAGTAATGCTATTAATCAACGAGGGTTTCTAAGCTTATTTCTCTTGTAGAGAAAAATTGTTCTGGATCACTTTATGAACAATAATTACTTCAACTACTTCAACATTGTGGGCATACAGATTCTGTGATGAAATTAAAATGATTTATGATGCTTTCAAACAATATGATCTGCCTGCCCCTTTCATTTGTTCAGTAATTTTCTTGCAAGTTAGTACCCAAAATAAAAGGGTAGTCAAAGTGGAATATCTGAATTTGGGTGGGAGTTGCTCTACTTAGGCTTGTCACAATGACAAACGTTATCGTACTTTTTTCGTTCTGTAATCGAGAGGAGTATAAATATGCAAGTAAAGTTTTTGTTTATGAAGCTACAAAAACCTCAAATGAAGTAAAAAAATTGATCCATTTTTATGTGGTGTATTTTGCTTGTGCAGTGGTGCCCGTCACTGATGTAATTAGAGTTCGTACCGGTAAGTTTTTGTGTATGTTATGGCTTAAATTTTATTTTTTTTCATGTCTCTGTTTTCATTTGGTATATTGGTAAATGGCTTGTTGAATATATTATTATGTATCCTCACTGATTTTTCAGGTGAGCGTGGGGAAAAGGCTGAGAGGATGATGGGAGGGTGGTCCGATATGTCCTCTTCTGTGTCGCCAGCTTAGTCTGTGCCACACGAGCGACTAACATGTAGTGTAGAATGGAGGGCCATCCCTTCTCCTTTGTACAATAAGTTGTATCTAATGGAGGTAGATATCAAATAAGTGGATGGGGTGGTTTGTTATGGTATTATGTATGAATTTAGATTTGGAAGTAGTCGGTTAAGAAAAGGAATTTATGTGATTGCTTTTAATCGATGATCTACCTACCTACCTATTTGGTTATCTACCACCCAATACGTTCTTCTGAATGACAAAATTTTATTATTTTATCTCATTGAAAAATTTAAAATTGTTGAAAATTATTTAATATTACTTATTATAATAATATATTTTTTTTAATTTTTAAAATTCATTTAGTTACTCATTTAGCCATTCACTTAAAAAAAATTGACTTAGTTATTTATTTCGTCCATCTTACCAATTCAATTATTCAGATCAAAACAAACGTACGGATTGATTTAGCGATTCATGCTTGTACCTACACTACTAAAAGTACTTTTTTAACCTTGAAAAGAAGTTAAAATTAGTGTTTTAAGAAAATGCAGAAATAGTTTTTTATTTTTTTTTGTTTTTGAAAGTTTTAAAAATATTACTACTACTCCATATTCAATGCTAAAAACAAATTGGACAAAATTGTTAGACTTCTCCTTGTGTTGGGTTTCTCTATAAAGCTAAAAGTAGTAACGTTGGCTGATTTACTTACGAACTGTTTCTTACTCATTTGGTGAGTTGTCCACACCAAAACTCGTCCTGATTAACCAGGACTAAAAATCGTTGGTTTTTTCATGCTTTTATTATAATAATAATTTTATATTGAAACCCATTTCAGTATTTCACGCCTATTATTATTATTATTATTATTATTCAATCAGCTCATTGTGCGAGATCCATCCCTAGGGAGAGAGATAAAACATCCACTCTGGTTTTCCTCTCGTTCATTCGCTCTCTTCTTTAGGTATTCTCTCTTTCTCTCTCTCTCTCTCTCTCTCTCTTCATTTATCCGCATTGATCAATTTGAATGCCTACATGAAATGCGGATCTCCTTTTTTTTTTTTTGTGAAATCAACAAACATTGTAGATCTGTTCGGCATGAGATCGTGATTCGTTTTTGATTATTTTATCCTTTTCTAGCTACTAGGATCTAGGTAGTACATAAGCTGACCTATTCCATTTTGTTACAAAGTATTCCTTTTGCTGTTTGGATCAGCCTTGGAAATCAATTTGATATTTTTAGACCTGGTTATGATTTATCTTTATTGCTTTTCTTTTGCATGGATTTCTGGATCATGCTTACATTCTTGATATATATAATTGTATATGCTTAGATTCCAATGCGGTTTTGCTAGAATAATTTAAATTTTGATTTTTTAGACTTGTTTCTTTGCTTCCTATTTCTTCCAAAAGCCTCTATTCTTATCAATTGGAGTAATATATTAGCTAGAAAAGAAAACTAATACATAATACAAAAGCCTCTGTTCATAATACCCGGTAGTATTTTCTTATCAATTGAAGTAACATAATACAAGCTGATTCATAAGAAATGAAAACTAATAAGAAGAAATTTGATATCTTGGGGAAAAAATACATTGATAATAATTTATGTTTAGAAGAAATTTAAGATCTTTAGGTGGAGTGTTGTGTTGTATTATGTAGCTATCTAATTGAATTGTTCTGAGGTTCTGGTTCTTTGCATTAAAGCAATCATCTTTTCCCTTTCGCATATTTCAATATAGATGTTTAATAAAACTAATGTTATAAGCCTACAACTCTCTCCCATTCGGCATTCGGTATTGAATCAAGTGATTATTTGTACTAGTACTTTATGACTTATCTATGAACTTTTGGAATTAGGATTCAAAGATGGGGCTGTCTTTCACCAAGCTCTTCAGGTCGGCCTGTTTGCCAGAAAGAGATGCGCATACTGATGGGGGTCTCGATGCAGCTGGTAAAACTACCATTCTTTACAAGCTCAAGCTCGGAGAGATAGTCACAACAATTCCTACCATTGGTAAGATTATTGAACTTATCAGCATTTTTTGTATAGTTTTTAGCAGTTTTTCCTAGAGGGGTTTCGTTTATTTAAATAACTAGTTTTCGGTGAGATTCAAATTTAATGATCCGTGTTTTCTATTTGAAGTTAGCCGCTACTTTTATGCCTAAGCATAGATTTAATAATGTTGGTAGAAAATCTAGCCCCAAACAATCTGGAAAGAACATGTGAGATTGGATGGAGTAGTGTTTTCTGTGTAATCTCAAACTGGACTTGGTTGAACTTAAGTCCTATTTCGATGAAGATGCATTTTTTTACATTGTAGTATGAAATCCTCTATGGTTCACCTCCAGCTACAATATTGTCTCAACATAACTAAACATAACAGTTTGTTTTTATCCCAAACTAGTTTGGGTAGACTGAAAATGAATCTCATATGTGAGCCTCAAACTTTATTTTATGAAAGATTATTTTATGAGTTGCTCAGAGCTCAGAATGAATTAAAATTTGAAATTTAGAATAGAACATGAATCAAATCTGCAATTGGATTAATCTTTTTCTTAAAGATTACTTGTTCGCAATGATTCCAATTTATTTAATATAACTCAGAGGCCATTTTAGATTCATAGAGATCTGCTGTAATTTAGTTCATAGGAACTCCGATCGAAATTTCTGCAGCACTACTGACAAGTCACTGGGCTATCAGCTTAATTAATGATAAATTTGACGAAGAAAATGCATTATTTCCAACATGATGCAATATGTCCTTTATAATAATTAACATGCGTGCAATGATACTTTCGTTTGCATGTCTTTTCTTTTGCTAAAATTAGTCTGTGTGGGAAGTAGGTCAATGACTTTTTGCTTGGGACTGATATATATATATATATATATATATATATATATATATATATATTAAGCCACTTTTATGCCTAAGCATAGATTTAATAATGTTGGTAGAAAATCTAGCCCCAAACAATCTGGAAAGAACATCTGAGATTGGATGGAGTAGTGTTTTCTGTGTAATCTCAAACTGGACTTGGTTGAACTTAAGTCCTATTTCGAGGAAGATGCATTTTTTTACATTGTAGTATGAAATCCTCTATGGTTCACCTCCAGCTACAATATTGTCTCAACCTAACTAAACACAACAGTTTGTTTTTATCCCAAACTAGTTTGGGTAGACTGAAAGTGAATCTCATATATGAGCCTCAAACTTTATTTTATGAAAGATTATTTTATGAGTTGCTCAGAGCTCAGAATGAATTAAAATTTGAAATTAAGAAGAACATGAATCAAATCTGCAATTGGATTAATCTTTTTCTTAAAGATTACTTGTTCGCAATGATTCCAATTTATTTAATATAACTCAGAGGCCATTTTAGATTCATAGAGATCTGCTGTAATTTAGTTCATAGGAACTCCGATCGAAATTTCTGCAGCACTACTGACAGGTCACTGGGCTATCAGCTTAATTAATGATAAATTTGACGAAGAAAATGCATTATTTCCAACATGATGCAATATGTCCTTTATAAAATTAACATGCGTGCAATGATACTTTCGTTTGCATGTCTTTTCTTTTGCTAAAATTAGTCTGTGTGGGAAGTAGGTCAATGACTTTTTGCTTGGGACTGATATATATATATATATATATATATATATATATATTTTGGTAGGATTTAACGTGGAGACTGTGGAATATAAGAACATTAGCTTCACCGTTTGGGATGTTGGTGGCCAAGACAAGGTATGTAATTTATTATATTCCAGATCGTTCCAAAGACAAACGTTTGGACATCAAAATGAATTAAAGGGTTGTCTTTCGTACAAATATTTTATGGTGTTATATATTCTACAGTTGGTTCGTCTTTTTGATCTTCTTTTGTTGTTGAGATCTTAAACTTATGGTGGCTGAAGTTTTGGTGATCCTAGAACTTTTTTGGGACATATAATAAGTCAATGTCTCGTATTGTCAAAATCTGGTTATAATGTCTGTATAACCTGAGATGGGGTATCTAAATGTCATCACAATTAACAATGTTTTGTACTGCTTTTGAAATACTATTGTAGTGTCTATGCATGGAAATATAGCTATTGATCCATATCCAGTTACTTTCAGGATACCATGAAAGCCTGACCAAAACCTTGGTTTCTGTTGTTTGATCCTGATACATGCTATGTTTAAAATGATTGTTTCTTGGTTTTTTTTCTATCTTGATGCCATGTTGATGTTAGTAACCAGTCAAAATCTCTGGTTTACATCATGTGATGGATGCGTTTCTCCTATATCTGAAGTTAAAAGAATACTTTAGCCTTAAGATAGTTATAGATCAGAAATATTCGGTACATTACTTCATTACATCATAGACTACATTTCAGATAGCGGATCGAGTGGTTGACGTCCTGATATGTTCTTACAGATCCGTCCTTTGTGGAGACATTACTTCCAAAACACTCAGGGCCTCATCTTTGTGGTTGACAGCAATGATCGAGATCGTGTGATTGAAGCCAGGGATGAGCTACACAGAATGCTGAATGAGGTAATAGGCATTCCACCATTCTCTTCAATCAGTACGAGTTTATTGCAACACCTGTAGAATAATGTTGTTACAACATTCAATATTCGCATATAAAGATGTATTCACTGTCCTTTTACTCCTTCCCGGGATTGTGATTATCTGATTGTGGTGCACATTGCAGGATGAGTTGAGGGATGCTGTGCTACTTGTATTTGCAAACAAGCAAGATCTTCCCAATGCAATGAATGCTGCTGAGATTACTGATAAACTTGGCCTTCACTCTCTTCGTCAGCGCCACTGGTAAGTAAATTGTAGTAACTCTCACCCCATCCCACCCTCTCTCTCTCTCTAAAAAGAATTATATATGATCTTGCAGGTATATCCAGAGCACTTGTGCCACTTCTGGTGAAGGGTTGTACGAGGGGCTGGACTGGCTCTCAAATAACATTGCGAACAAGGTATTCTTATGCAGATAACATGTACCATAATAAAATGCAATTCTTTCCTGCTCAAGTTAATTAGAGACTCTGTTTTTCAATGTTCAGAATCTGATGTTCTATAAATTGCAATTGCAGGCGTAGACGGCTTATCTGAGTTTGGATCGTCACCACAGCCAAATTAGAGTTTTTCGTGCTTTATTTGGTTCAGAAATCTGTACCATGTTGATGTTTACCTCTTTTACTATTTTTGAGGTCCCATTTCCAGATATTGATATTTGTTTCCTTCAGTTTCAGAATAATTCACATTATTTTTGTTTTATTCGCCATATATCTCCATATCTTTGATATTCTATGCAAGTACAATCCTAACCTTAGAGAAACTATTCCTCCCCTCCATTTTCCATCTTTTTTCGGCACTAGAATCACCGGAACTGCACACGGGCTCATACTTTCTCTTACGAATCCTTTCCTGATCAGCTCGTCAACTTGCCTTTGCAAGTCCTTCGTCTCCTCGGGATTACTCCGATAAGCTGGACGGTTTGGAATCGTCGCACCGGGAACAAAATCAATTTGATGCTCAATTCCCCGAATAGGTGGTAGTCCATGAGGAAGTTCTTCGGGAAATACATCTTTAAATTCCTGTAAGAGAGATGAAACAACACTAGGCAAAGAATTATTAGCGTTAGTATTCAAAAGCGCCTCTTTACCGAAGTAAAATCATAGGTTGTTTAGAAATCAAAGCTCTTTTCACATCACTCTTTTTTGTCAGTATATTTGTTTTTCTCTCATCTTTCTTTTTCTCTTTTTTTCTTCTTGATATTTCTTTTCTTCACTCTCTTTTCTTTGTACATATTCTTTTTGTAAATGAATTTGATCTTCATGTACTTGTTGTGGTGACAAAGGACGCAAAGAGATCTTCTTCTTGTCGTGAACAAATGAATATACGTTGGTAAACCCATCATGTTGAACCCTCCTATCAAACTGCCATGGTCTTCCCAATAACATATGTCTTGCCTGCATAGGCACCACATCACACAATAACTCATCAACATACCGACCAATAGCAAATGGAACTAACACCTATTTGGTTACTTTAATATTTGCATTATCATTGAGCCACTGCAAATGATACGGCTGCGGATGTTTGGTAGTAGGTAACCCTAATTTCTCCACCATCGTAGTGTTTGCCACATTTGTACAGTTACCTCTATCTATGACTACACAACAGATTTTCCCATTCATAAGACATCGAGTATGGAATAGATTTCCTATTGTTCACTGTTCTCCTCCTTAACCTGTGTACTAAGTGCTCTTCTTGTAACCAGAATTTCACCATGTATCGCATCCTCACCTATCTCCTCTAATGGTGGCATAGAATCAGTGTCACTCTCTTCCCCTTCGGTCTCCACATCTCCATTGTCAAGCAACAACATTGTCCTTTGATTTGGACATTGGCTAGAAATTTGTCTCCTGCCTTGACACTTAAAGCATATAATATCCCGATTACGACCAAAAGAAGGTTGTTCAGTTTTACCTTGAGTTTCTCGGCTAGTCGATCCTTACTTAGGTTCCACCTTTGGCTTGAACGCAACTGTATTTTTCTCTCGCTTTTCTAAATTAGGTCTCCATGATGAACTAGCATTAGATTGTCCTCGTTGTCCTCCTCGCCTCTTGAGTTGTTTCTCTATCTTAATAGCCATATGCACCAGTTCTTTTAACTCCAAATAATGTCGTCATTCAACCAAGTCTGCAATCTTCCAGTTCAGTCCTGCCGAGAACCTAGTTCGCTGTTTTTTTCTTATCCTCAATCACATTAGTCTGATCCTTCAACATTTTCATCTCCCTGTAATATTCACCACTTCGACTTCCCTGTTAAGAGTTTGTAACTACAGATGATGTGACGCCCCCAAAAATAGGTATTCATCACCCATTTGAGTCGCCAAATATGGTACAAATTCAAATACAACTTAATAATACAACTGTCGTGTAAATACGACAAAA